>QANT01008049.1:0-32057 GCA_003254885.1 Purshia tridentata | reverse complement strand
GCGCAGTGTGTGCAACGTGGGTCGTTAATATATATATATATATATATTCATACTACTCATGCAGTTATATGATACGTAAATACCTAGTCACATATACATATATATATATATATGTAGGTAGCTAGAGAGGTTTATATATATATATATATATATTTGGTCTGATTTATATTTCATTCATAGTATAACATGTTATGTTATTATTCGGTTTTTAGGTTTAACCAGAAAAATATATACAATTAATCAATATTGAATATTGAATATTTGGGCTCAAGTTTAATTGTTTCAATAATCAAAATATAATTTTATAATAAAGTAAACGTGAATTATGAAATTAATAGGAATTGTATGGTACGTAATTAATGATTGATCGAGTACTTGTTGGTGTCATTGTAATTGCTCATGACAACATATTTGGTAAAATTAACCCACAAAAGAAAGATAAAAAATAAAATAACCATTGAGAGACTTAAAAGAAAAAAAGATGAAGCAAACGTAAGTTAGTAAATGCAAATTGGGAAAAAATACGTGTTAGGACAATTTCAATTAACATTTTCCGTAAAAAAAAAGGTCTTGGGAATTAACTCAATATTCCTCAGCCGATTTACAAGGTATAGGAATATTCCACATGCAATAATAAAATACATGAATCCAATATAGAATAAAATACATGAAAAATTGTGTCAAATTAAGCAGCCTTAAATCGATCATGAAACGTGGTGGCCATTCATTTGGCACAATTACGTGTTACTCAATAAACGTGTAATAGTACTATTAAGCCTTGAGGGGCTAGCTAGTTTGCTTGCATAATTGAATTTACATGTTTGATTAATAAGCTGTACATACACAGAGCCTACTTAATATACGAGTTAAAGTATTGTTTAGAATAACACGTCACATATCATATAATATATAATGTTTAGCTAGCGTCTGTTTGCTTCCTTGTGTAATAAGTTTCATTAATCCCCAGGTCCCTTTGCTTCCCCTTACAGCATGCCTAAATTTCTTCAGGTCGGCTATTCATGGCAGCATATATTTGATTAATTCTCATCTTTGGGGCACCCCATTCTCATAAGACATCAAGGTTAGTGAATTGTCAAAACTACCCTTTGACTTTCATATATTGGTGTGACTTTAGTAGTAAGTACGAAGTAGTAATAATTAGCATGCAATTAAAAATGATGTTAAGACTACATTCCATATCATATTTGTTGATGACATTATATAGAGGTTGATGTGTCTTTATTATGAATATTCATAAATTAAATAACCTGTTTTAATTGAACAATTTTGACTTAGATTTTGACAAGGTTTAATCTCGACTTTAGCTGGATTTGGGTATTTTAAGATTGAATTACTCGACATATCTTGAAATACTTGTCATACAAATATGTATATTTGACCAATTTAATTGACTCTAATCTCAATCTTATATATTGATTCTACGTTAATTTCTATAAATGCTTAAATATCTTAATATTTTTAACTATCTTCTCGACAAAAATAAGAGTTTCATTAAAATGATTCATTTTATGGAATTTTATTTACTTGTTATATCAAATATTATGGTTAATGAGCATATGATCAATTGTCCATATCATGTGTACATGTAATGTAATCCAAGAAACGTACGTATATACAGCTAGCTCTAGCTAGTATTTTTCATAAATGCAACGCATGTAGCATATATATGGTCCTTAAAAACGAAGGGTGCCCTTTGAATGTAAGGGGGTTGAGTATGGTAGTGCCCAAATCAATGAAGTTAATTTAGTTAGGGCCTAGGATTCGACCACACTCAAATTGCAGCACATCCCAAAGGAACCACACCAGCTTTTACCACCTTTCCCGCGTCAACCCCTCCCTACTATAAACCCCAAGTCTTCCCCACCCAACCCTCCAAATCAAACATACCCTCCAAACAACCCAAACACACAATAACCTCCCTCTCTCTCACACAAAGACCCACAAACACATAGAGAGGGACAAAGCCATGGCAGCCATCAAGATCATACTGCTGCTAGCAATAACCATGGCTTTGTCCATCACTTTGGTCACCGTCAAAAGGGTCGGTACTCAGGATCAACAAGAAGAAAACACGTGGACTGACCAAGACCAGCAGCCCATGAAGGACAACAATCTGGTTTTACCTTCTCAAAGGGTGAGTCGTTTTCTGGCCGAGACAAAAAACCCTAGAGCGGCCGACCACTGCCACAAGGACAACGAGATATGCGCCTATGTGCCCGTGGCGGAGGGCGGTGGCAAGAACACGACGTGCTGCAACAACAAGTGCATGGACTTGTCGGAGGACAAGCACAATTGCGGCGCGTGCAAGAACAAGTGCAAGTACACGCAGTCATGCTGCAGAGGGCAGTGCGTGAACACCGACTACGACAAGAGGCATTGCGGCGGCTGCAACCACCGCTGCAAGGTTGGCCAGTATTGCGTGTACGGTCTCTGCGACTACGCTTAAGAAGGGCAGGTTCAATATTACTTAAGGGATTGTGAGTACTCAGCTTATGAGGTTCATAATTTTATTCATAATGCAATAAAAAACCACAATAAGAAAAAAAAATTCGGTGGTTTAATTATCAATTTAATATATAGTTCATTTTTAATTTTATACAGTCCTCGAGTGCTTGATTCTCTAAATGTAATGATGTTATTGTTTTATTTAAGAATTTTATGAGTAAGTACGTACGCGCGTGATTTGTTTGTATTAATCAATGACTTATTATTAATTGACACTCACACATTTTTTTGTTAGACATTGTTAAGATAGTCTACAAGGCCACATGGAAATGATTGTAAAGTAAAGTTTGTTCAATCAATTAATATAGAAGTGATATTAATTACTATAATGGTTGATAATTACTTTGGTGTCCATTTCTTTTCTTTAATTTCTTTCTCCATTAATTAACACAATTTTCTTCTAAAAAAAAGTCAATATCCCACATGCATCGCCCTAAGAAATGTAGCACTAGCTTCTTCCCTAATTTCTCCCCATGCATGTCATGAGGATTTAGCTATTTACTTTACTAGGGATTCTTGGCTAATATAAAACTCTTATATATATATATATATTTCTTTTTCCTAATGTGATGTTTGAAATAAACATCCAAATTCATAACATAGGCTCTAATATATATTAATTGATCCAAAAGTGATATATATTTATATTTTATAATAGGAGGGAAATGCTCGTTTTGTGCACTCTCAAAACAAACTAAATATATAGATGCATTAATTCAGAAGTAAGCAAGAATTTTAATTGGTGGAGATTCAAAATTGTGATCGCTCTCCTACAATATTTAATAGGCTATCTGTTAATAATTTGATAAGTGATAAGCAAATGAAAAGCAAGAGCCAGCTTTAGGTGGTCATTGATTTCCCCAATTTGGGATTATCTAAGAGAAAAAAAAATTAAAGAGTTGTCCTCTTCATATGTATACACTCTGGTACGCAAAGGGCCATAGCTCTTCCCTAGAAAGTCGCTTATAAGCACATGATGGCCTGATCTCCAAAAGCCTACCCACATGAATAACACTTTTCTTTTTCCACCGAAAGTATATGGCCTCTTCCCATATTTAACTTACAGATGCAAGCACATGCATCTTTTTCTTCCTTCTCCATCACAAATTGGACCATTAATGGGGAAAAAAGGCCAAAAAAAGATATATGGATCGGTCGAATTAATGAGTGTTATTATTTCTTTTTTGAGCAATATTGATGTTAATATTTTAAGATTTTAAAATTTGGAATTGGTATATGCATTTTGGTCTGCATTATGAAAATCTACAAATTTAAGATCAATTTCTTTCAAACAACAATATTCCGACTTGATTCATTTGAAAATCAATCCCTGATTGGGTCTATACGAGCACACGTCCAAAGCAAGTGCAACACTATATTATAAGCATAAAACAGACAAAATTGACACGAACACAATATATATAGTTATACACACTTATATAATTAAAGTTATTCAAGAGACATGAACACGTATAATAATTTATATTGTAAAATTATAATTTGAAGTGGCCGGGCATCATAATGTCCAATAAATAAAATTATTAAGATATCGCCTAAAAAGATCTCTCTATATATTTATGGCTATTTTTTTTTCTTTGTGCTGGGAAAAAAAGAAATTACACAACAAAGCTAAAAAACGACCAAGACCAAGCTAGTCAAAGTTGAAAGCGGCCGGTAACACAACACATGCACCAGGCATGGAGCAAACCCAAACTTTATCAAGCAAAGCAAGGGGGTTGGAAACCTGGAGTGGCCAAGATTAGCCAAAGCATCAGCAACAAAGTTCGCCTATCTAAAGATGTAGCAGAAAGGAGCTATATATATACCATATGGTTGACCAAATAGTTAAACCATGTATGAACTCTTGATTAAAATAATAAATATGAAATTGGAAACTGATTGGTGAGAGGAATTATATATGAATTATGATCAACCGGATCATGGTATTAAACTACTTTAATTTGCCTTTAGGCTTTAGTTTACAATTAAAAGAATTTGAGTTTGAATAAATAATATGGTTTCTTATTCCCTAAGCATAATTGCAGAGTCCAAAAGCACAAAACCTCCCATTGCCGCAGTTGTTGTTACATCCACCACAATGCCTCCCATTGAATGAGGGGTTCACACATTTGCCGCTGCAGCATATCTGATTGTACCTGCATTTCTTCCCACACCTCCCACAGTTGAGGCGATCTTTCAATACATCAACACACTTCTTCTTGCAGCAATCTGGTCCTGGGCTACCCTTTGCTCGGCAAAGACTACCAAACTTGTTGCAAGTCAGTCGCAGGCGATTTTGCTTCCTAGTTTGCCAGAGGAAGCGTCCCAGTTCATGCACTTCATCACTACTTTCTTGGGTCATAAGCCGTTCATCAGTACTTTCTTGGGTCACAAGTAACTTATCAATATCATTTTCTTGTTGGTTTGGTAATGCAGCAATGCTAAGGACTAGAAGCCTGAAAACAATCATGACCAAGAACATCTTGACCACCTTCATTTTGCTTGTTTGTGTGCACGTCTGTGATGTAGAACAGTTTGCAGACCAGTTAACAGCTCGAAACAAGTAAAGGAAACAATGGCAAAATGGCCTGTTAAAATAAGGTGTAATTTCGTGTTTTGTTATCTGTTTTGAGCAAGGAGGATGAGGATGGAGAAGGATGATTGATTTGTGGGGTGCGGGGATTTTATAGCTATGGAGCTTGAAAGCAGGGTTGACATGCTAGAATAGCTGTCTTAGTGGAATGGTCCAAATTCAACGGCTATATACTAAACAAACCAAAAAGAAAGTAAGGCTTTTACCTCCATAACATTATTAACATATATATATATGTACTGGTACAAAGTATGGTGCACCTCATTATTCCTAAATTCAAATAGATAACAAATTGGAAGGGACAAGAAAGCAATGAGAGAAAATATATACTTTAAGGTCGTCCGGATTTTAATGTATATAAAGTGAGATACAAGTGCTGGTCAAAGCATCTCTCTGCTTCATCAAATACTCCAGGTGTCTACTCCTCGAACTAAAATGAATATAATTAATATCTTGATCGATATGCACGTGTCTATTTGAATATATAAGAAATGTTTACTTCTCCATTTTGGCCATGTGATACAAAATGTAAAATCCCCTATTCTCGTTCAATATTCTAGAACACACTCGGCTAAGGCATCTAGTTCACTCTATTATATTGGAAAATAATCAATTTACTTCATGGCTTGTGTACATGAATTTGATTATTTTGCCAAAAATTATCGTTAATTACAAGCTTAATTTAGGCTACAGATATTTTGGCCTTTTTATAATCGAGTTCTATTAAGCTGAGCATCAGAGTTCACGTAGGATGCAAAAAAGATGTAGAGCAAATATCCTAATTTCTAAAACGACAATTTTACACTATGCATTTGTAATTTAATCAAACTGTAAAAGGAAAAATAAAAAGCACACAGATACACCCTTTGAGTTTCTCCAATAAGGAACTAATGCAAGATGTGTGTGAGCATTCAAGTGCCAATGAGTGTATGTAGGCTCTCTCACATCCCAAATTTAAATTTCGCACCAGAAAAAATCTCCAATCCACCCTGAGCATAATATGTGTTTGTTGATGATGATGGTTAATTGTTATGAAAAGTGTTAGTTTTTATTGAACGTAATTTTCCAATATTAACAATGCAACAGTACATTTTCTAAAACTAGAGCTATCACATAATTTGACTATTCTATCTTGTTTTAATTTGCATGTGACATAATTTAAATTAATTAAGGGATGGTTTGAATAAATAACTAAAAATTTCTTCAAAAATAGAACTAAAAAATTAATCCCTTGCTTTTTCCTTGCAATTGCATAAAATTTTAAGAATGTGAATTAAGCATACAAGAAAATTAGAAGAAGAAAACTACGAAAACAAAAATTTGAGAACTTGGGAACTTGTTACACGTCATATAAATAATATGGTTTCGTATGTTCTCACAAAATCCATGCCTAAAATCAGTCTTTATTGAGGGATAATGGAGTAGTATAAACACGTGTAGGCCGTATAGTAAAGCTGAATTATAAGAAGCAGAAGAAAAGTTGAAAGGTATTGGAATCTGTACGTGTCGCAAAGCAAGGGAAAGAAAATTTGTTAATCCGTTGGGTTAAGAATATATTAGGAAAAGTGGCAAAAAGAGAGAGTATATTAGGAAAACATCAAACACGAGTTACACGAGTAAACTAGGTAGTAGTGCCTTTGTGGTTAGCCATTAGGTGTCGCTTGCACCTTGCACAAGATCTTCATTAATCATTCACATGTCGCTTATGACTTTTCATCAACTATTATTCCCATTAATTAATTAATTTGCCTTTATCTAAGTGCCAGAGCAAGATACAGCCAGTTTTTTTTTGGCAGAAAATAGATCAATTAATTAGAGATTCTACACGTTAATCAGACGGTGTCTCAAATTTTTTTTTTAAAAAAAACTTCTTTGTAGAAGGAGTAGTTGATGTGGTATAAATAATTTCTCAAGTCGGCTATTTTTTATCTCAAATTAAGAGTATTAAAATTAACACGATAAAATAAGATTGCATGAATCTAACTAATAAAATGTCAAAGTTAATCGTTACTTAACATGAATCCATATATAACAATTCACTAACACATTGCAAGAAAAATGATGGACTCCTTATCTTTGAGGAGCCATTAATTAATTATAATCTTTACAAACCAAATACAATTTGACGCATATTTAATTTTATATTCCAATTTTTCATTATAAGTCAACATTTATTAAATTAGAACTGGTTTGTAAAAGAATAGCTTATTACATATTTGCATGTAAGGAGTTGGGCATTATTTATAGGATAATGCTAGAGGGTATAAAAAATGTGTGCCTCAACTTGTGCCTCAATGATGACAAAACCACGTCATTTGAAACTAATTTAAATTCTACACATCACCATGAGTCAAATACCAATTTATCCATGTTTGTTCCTTTAGATTAACATATTGACGCAGCCAACCAGAAGCAAATGTCAATCCAGATGAGGAAGACAACTTGAGTTTTCAGATTTGCACACAAGGGTAAATTGGATATTTTACTTATAATAATGTGGAATATTTAATTTAAAATATATTTAGTTCAAATGACATGGATATTCCATGTCATTGAAAAATGCATAATTTTGAGGCCCATAATTTTTTTCCTTATTTATATTGGAAACTAAGCTGTGATGATTATCTAATTTTGGCAAGTATAAAGTAAACCTTGGAACATTTGTATGTGAGAGTTAACATCGATTGTACGTACGTAACATGCATGTGGGCCTTTCTCACATGCATTTTATGAAAAGAAGTCATGCCTAAAAAGAAGATCGAATAGTCATTAATTAAAGGTATATTTATATATATACTGACAAATCTAAAAGACAGATTTGTTCCATGACCTTGTAAGGTTAAGTTTTAACATGAAGAAACTTCACCATCAAGACCTTCTAAAGAACATTTCTTGAAGCATTTGACAAGCAACATTACTTAATTTAATTACGACAGCTAGCTAGCTAGCCGAAAAGTGGCTGGGGTACTCCTGAAGACAACAATTTTTCACGTAGAAAGTGTATACAACAATGTGACCCAACATAACAAGCTGTAAAAGAAAGTGAAATAAAAAATAAGAATAAAAAAAACTATGCTTAACTTCTCCCTTAATCTTATCCAATTTGAAACCCAAAAAGAAGACTCACCCTCCTCTCACAACATATATAGGCACATACCATACATAGCAACTCTGACGAAACCTGTAAGCCATTCAGTCTTTTAGTCAAAAATGTGGAGTTCTATCAAATCTGTAACATTTCTCATACTGACCTTGTTCTCTTTTCTCTACACCAATGCCGAGCCATCCAAATTGTCTAATTGTAGTCCCATAAACCCCATGAACATGACCCAGTGCAAGAAATTGGTCACTTTGGGAGCTGAATTGGGCTGGAACGTCCACAAAAAGACCCAGATTGAGATTGACATCTTATTCAGCATCAGACTGCCTGCAGATCACCATAAGGTAAAATGGGTAGCTTGGGGGGTGAACCCAGGTCGAAAAAGGCCTCAGATGGTTGGGACCAGAGCCATCATAGGCATTATTCAGCCAGATGGGTCTCTGGTGGTCAAACAATACAACATCACCAGCGATACCAAGCTGGGTTGTCGACTGCAGCCTTCGACGAATTTTACTGATGTTGTTGTCCAGAACATGAAAGGTTATGTAGACCCGAATAGGTACATGTCAATATTTGCAACGCTGGTTTTGCCTAAAGATACAGGAGATTACAACATTTCGAGGCTCAACCATGTTTGGCAAGTTGGGTTCGATGCCGATGCTGATATTATGGAGCCCAAGATGCATCACGCAGCTCTACAGAATGTGGATAGCACGGAGACTATAGACTTGAACACTGGACGTGGTACAGGCATAGGAAATAGCCGCCATCACGGTAGAACGGTAAGATCAAGATGTTTTATTATTATTTTTTTATTTGGTAAAGGGGGATATGTCGGTGTATTTTCAACTAGATTACTCAGCAACTTCAGAATCGAGACGTTACTTACATTTATCCATGCAGATGGGGCCTAATTTCTAATTGTTAATTGCCACCATGCATGTTTTTATGATTAGGTACATACTATTCCGACTATTCTTAATTACTACGTTAATTATCTTAATATATTTTGAATTAACATACTTTTCTTATTAATTTTATCCTTTTTTGTAAAAATTTATAGGCTGATTCGACAGTATATTATCGAAATATACAAAAAAATTAGGTGTTAGCCACTAAAATAATACAAATATTATAATAGACTATTATTGAATGACCCAAATAGTCAACTTAGTAATAAAGGGTAGTGCGAATAAATTGTGCCTTATTATTATTTAGACTATAAAATTTACTCATCATGTTAATTGCTTGTAAGGGCATGGTTATTAAAAGAGGTGCAAATAGCTTTATTAATTTGTACTATGTTTGGTATATCTTTTACATAGATTATGAACAATATAGTAAGTAAATATAGTATTACTGTTAATTTTGCCCTTGTTAATATTTGGTAATAGGTGCATGGAATTCTGAATATTGTGGGGTGGGGAACACTATTGCCCTTGGGAGTAATTGTAGCGAGGTACTTCAGAAGATACCCTTGTCCTTGTTCCAGGTGGTTTGTTCTTCATATCTCCTGCCAGATTGTAGGTTACCTTCTGGGCACAGCTGGTTGGGCAACTGGACTATGGCTCGGACGTGCTTCCAAACACTACACCTTCCACACTCACCGAGTTCTCGCCATCTTCATCTTTGTATTCACTACGTTACAGGTAATTCACCTCTCTCTCTCTCTCTCTCTCTCTCTCTCAGTGTGCGTGTATGATTTCCACTTTTGGTGTGCAATCATAGAAGGTTGGCACTGTTTCATGTCGTTTTACAGATGCTTGCTCTGCGTTTAAGGCCCGCGCCAACTGATGAATATCGCAAATACTGGGACATGTACCACCATTTTCTGGGGTATGCATTGCTGGCTGTGATCTCAGTGAACATATTCCATGGCATTGGAATTTTGAAGCCAGACAAAACCTGGCTATGGGCTTACATTGGAGTCATTGTGCTCGTTGGTCTGGTTGCATTGGGCTTCGAGTTTTTTACTTGGACTAAATTCTTAATGGCAAAATCAAAAACTAAGCGACTGACTCGTCAACCTAACTCATCTCAATCCTCGTTGGACACCAGCCCACCACCAAAAGGCGCACCATCTGATAAAACATAACTTAGTCCATCTCAAGCCTTGCCGATCCCATTTATACGGCCCAGTTCTTTCTTTTTCTTTTTTGGTTAATTAGAAAAGGTCTAGACTATTCCAACTATCTTGAATCACTAAATTAACCACTTTTGGATCATTAGACTATTGAAATATTTGTGTTATTTCAGTAAATTATTATTAAATGATACAAATATACAAAAGAATTCGGTAGTTGATCACCGAAATAACACAAATATTTCGGTAAACTATTATTGAATGGCTCAAAAGTAATCAATTTAATAATTCAGAATAGTTGGAATAGCCTGACCCATTAGGAAATATACCAAAATTTAAATTGTCGCTCACGAATCTAGAGTCATTGGACTTAATTCATTTTTTTACCTTGTCAGTTTTTAGTTTATAATCTAAGTTGTGTCAATTAGAAATCCAATGAGTACTTTGAGGGTTTACTATTGTTGGAGCTCGATACTTGGTTGTATTTCCATTATGAACAAAGTGTGTTACAATTACACAAAGAGATATTTAAGTGGGTGAGGGATTTATTTATTTATTTATAATGCATAGGAGGTATCATATGACGAAAGTTCAACATGACCCTAACCGAAACAACTATTGATAAACCTTAAACAAGGTAGAACAATTCTTAAATTTCTTGATTAAAAACCATAGATTGTCAAGATATTGTATTGAGAGAGAGGATCCAAATTTATTCTTATTTCCCTTTTCACTTTAGCTTTATTATCCAAACTATGAATGGTTAAGATATATACTTGATCTTGATGTACTTGTTAGAACAACTTTTTAAGAATATACTTTCCCGCCTTTCAAGTTTGGCATGATATGAACTTCGTGTTGACGTATCAACATTGACACAAAATGTTTAATTTTAGAGATCTAAACTATTTTGTGCATGATTTCTCTCATTTGGATGTAGTTGTTAATGACTATAAAAACTAAAATTTTATTCGTAATTCTCCCATTTTTGAAAATAAATTCAGAAATAAAATTGATATGAGTTAAAGTCCCTAAAGTATATAGTAATATAAGTGAATATCAATTATGCTATAATGTGCTTCTAGCCCAGCCCAGCCCATTTTAATGAAATGCGCATAACACAAAACTCACTAAGTGCTCAGTGAACTATACTGGGTACTCGATTCTTCATCGAGTATTCAGCAATTTCTACCATCTGAAATGTCAATAATTGTTAATGTGCAACCGTAATTATATGAAACTATAAAAAAATAATACTTCTAGATATACCTTATATCTTTTATTACATAAATAAATATGTTAAAACTAATGAAACTAACATAAAATACAAAATTTAAGATTACCCATTCGCATTATAACGTAAAAATAACTGTCAAAAAGTGAATTTATTTATCATTGCAATATTTTAAATAGATTTATTTATTATTAATGGCTGTAAAATGGACTTTCAAATAATATACTTTACAGTTTATACAGTTATACAGTATATTAATAAAGCTTTATAATACAGAGAAAATTAGATACTTGTTGATGAGTGATGATGGGTGCAAATAGAGACCACAACTAAAAGGTCCGGGAAGAAGAAACCAATGGCCCTACGTTTTGACATTTCATATTCACCAAAATACCACGGGAACTTCATAAAAACCACAACGAAGGCCCAAGAAGAAGAAACCCAGCAACTGGAAGTATAACGGATTAACGGTCCAGATTCCAAACACCCTTTGCATGGCTGCGTCAGCTGTCGAAAACGCCTCCGTATCAGCGCTCCGGTCGGTCATGCTTCGAGTGGGGCAGGCCGCAGAACGTTCGGGCCGGAATCCGGGCCAGGTGCGGGTCGTGGCCGTGTCGAAGACAAAGCCCGTTTCTCTCATCCGCCAAGTCTACGACGCCGGCCACCGTTGTTTTGGCGAGAACTACGTCCAGGAATTCCTCGAAAAAGCTCCTCAGGTCTGTCTCTGTCTCTGTCGCTCTCTCTCTATAACCGCAGCGTTTAATTGAGCTAGTGAACTTGTGTGAGTCTGCAGCTTCCTGAAGACATAGAGTGGCATTTTGTTGGGCACTTGCAGAGCAACAAAGTCAAATCGCTTCTGGGTATGATGTTGTATTTAAATTTTAATGATTTTCTGAAAATTTATCTACTTTTAATAGGACCCAAATGTTTGGTTGCTGAAATGAACAATGGAATGGAATGAATCAGATTAGACTGTAATGTGGGGAGAATTAGAGGATAAATTAGGCAAAATTTAAGCAATGTTGCAGATTGTTAACTTCATGATCATCTTATGAGAGCTAAGACATTGATTGTTACTATATGCAGCTGGAGTCCCGAATCTGGCTTTTGTTGAGGGTGTAGGCAATGAGAAGGTAAAGAAAAGTTCAATATCTGTTTTATTTGCTGAAGGTAATGATTTGTTTTCTGTAATTTTTATTTGAAGGAAATTCATGTAATTGTATTTCAAACAAAATTACTGGTAACATACTAACATCTCATGAAAAGTCATAGCTTTCAGTTGATTAATCATTGAACTGAAGTTATTCTAATGTTATCAGTCACAATGATAATGTGTTACTTTGTCTTTATAATCCACAGATTGCAAATCATCTTGACCGTGCAGTTTCAAACCTTGGAAGAAATCCTTTGAAGGTTTTAGTCCAAGTAAATACAAGTGGAGAAGTATGTGAGTAATTTCAAAATCATCACTTGTTCCTGCACTAACCAATCAATGTTGATTAATTGAGCATTAGTGGGATATCAGGGGCATTGAAGTTGTTTGAACCTTTCTGTTCCCTGCTCCCCTTTTAGCTGCATAAGAGTATGTTTCCCCTCAATTAATTTTGTGGTTTTTAATGTAAACATTATTAAATTCAACACATGGTATTTCATCCCAAGAACACAACCTAAATGCTTAAGTTTAGTAACTATATCATCTCACTTCTCCATATTTATATGTGTTCCATACCAATCAACAACGTTTTGATTTTTGTGTGGCCTCAAGAACTGAATTTGAACTCATGCTGCTTGCTAAGGCAGTTAACCCTATCCGTAGTCAAGATATTTTTGATAGTTGGTCACATGCAGAAAGAAGGGTCATATGCTTTCTTAATATTGAATTCAATCTCTTTCCCGTAATTCTGGGTTATATTGTAATTTGCCGCACCTCACCTACTTCATGTGTTTCTCCATCATTTTTCGCAGCAAAATCTGGTGTTGATCCTTCTGGTTGTGTTGAACTTGCGAAACATGTCAAATTGCGGTGCCCAAATCTACAGCTTTCTGGCTTAATGACGATAGGGATGCCAGATTATACATCAACTCCAGAGAACTTTAGGGTAATTTTTGTACTTGCATAATGGGGTGCATGGAAACTGCATACAAAGACATATTTTGGCTCTTGTTTCTCAAAGCATTCAATATAGGCTCCGTCTAACAAACAGTCAAAAATCACATGCTCTAAGTGTCTTCCATATCTTCAATTCTATTAATTTATATTTAAAATAGAATGAATCATTTCATATCCACTCAATGCCTTTTTTTCCTGGAATGAAATTGTAATTTGTAGGCTATGCAATTTATAGGTAACCTTTCTCCTCTCAGTCCCTAACCCGGTTGTGGGTTGGACTTAAGACGTTGCTTTATTAACAGGGAGAAGTACTAGTATAGTATCACCTTGGCTACAGTGGCTGGTGGAATATCCATTTAGTGCTGGAAATGCCTATTACTGTAGTTTCATTTATATTGTTTTTTCTTTTTATATTTCTTTTGTTTTTCCCCTGTTTTCCTGTTGTTAATAAACTTGCTTAGTTTTCATATCTTGTAATTCAACAGATGCTATCAAAGTGTAGAACTGAGGTCTGCAAAGCACTTGGTATGGCAGAGGAGCACTGTGAGCTGTCAATGGGCATGTCTGGTGACTTTGAGCAAGCGGTATGAAATGCCATATTTTCCATGTGGATGACAGTTGTTGCTGTATCCTTTGTACACCTTAAAGAAGCATAACCTGTGAAAATCTGAACATATTCTAAATGTTCCGCTCAGTAATGCTTGGTTCATACAATGGTTCCCTGAAGACATAGACCTTCATGGTTATTTAAATTGTAATTTTGAAGAACCAGCTTGAGGAGGGAATCAATGAAATATTTAGCAGACGCATTGGTAGCATTTTATAAATGCCTAGGCTCTGGGGAGCTTTATGAGATACTTATATCCTGCGCTTTGAAATTTTGTGGACGGATAATCGCATGGATCTTGGATTAAATCATTTTCAGAACTCATAAGACATGCATTTTCCATTGCTCTTATGTTCTTTAAACGTGCGTTGCAATTCTTATCCCTTAACTGCGCTTGACATTAATAGAGAGATTAACACTCTTGATACCTGCAGATTGAATTGGGCAGCACCAATGTCAGAGTTGGATCCACCATATTTGGGCCAAGGGAATATGCAAAGAAACAACCACATTAGTATCTTCCAGCCCTTGCCCTTGACCTTGATGCAATGTATTTATCGGTCTCGGCGAAGTTTGTATCATAGGTTTCATAACTGTCATTCGCTCATGACCTTTATTATATTTTATATATTGATCCACAAATGTGCGTTTATTATATAGTAGGTCATATGAAGCTCAGAAAAATGTTCGAATGCAGACGTCCACATTGCACTGTGAGTAAGAGTTGAGCGTTCGAACACTAACTCACACTCGGTAATGTGGCGTCTGTAATTGATGTAGCTTGTAACGTTTATCATGTACTACAAAATCTTTCGTATTTTAATTATAAAATCATTCTTACAGAGCTTATGTATGAAACTTTTTTATGTGGTTGCTGCAATCGAAACTTCATTTTAAAGACGTCTCTAAGAGACTTATCCAGATTCAAAGTGCATGTTGCTCCACAAATAAACTTTGTCAACAAACTCATCTCCCAACTACAAGAGTCCAAAGCCAAACTTTTGGGAAAACTGCCTTTGCTGAAAAATGAATAAAAAATTTGATTTTAGTTTGGTTAAGCTATAAAACAAATTGTATCCACTAAATTCAGGCCTAATCCAAAATTCATGTACTTATGCTTGTTTGTGGGTCCACTCAATTAATAATTACTTTCATACTTTCTACAACGGTAAAACCTCTATGTAATTTTATTTACACAATTACACTACATGCTGTTACTACAGTTATAAAATAATTTTCTTTTAAGTAAAAAGTGATGTCAATTTGTCAAAGGTTCGATCCCACTACTAACTGGTCGACTCAGCTTGTAACTTGGACGTGTATATTTATATAGGCTCAGGCTATACCGACCACTCTTTGCTATAGAGTTGACCACCCTCTCATTTTTTTTCCCTTTTTGCCCCTCTAGTAAAAAAAAAAAAACAAACTATCTCTTCCTCCCTCCCTCATCGAACCACCCACCCCCACCCCACCCTACCCAGACGTCGGCGCNGTCGGCGCGGCCCCATCCAGCTGTTGCGCCACCCCAACCCACCCAACCTAGCCACTGGCCCGACCCACCCCCTTTCTCTCTCTCTCTCTTTTGCGCGACCTCATCTCCACCCAACCCAGCCACCACGACCCCACTCCCTCCCAACCCAACTATCGCGCGACTCCACCCCCAGCCAGCACCTCTCTCCAAACCCATTCAGTAATATGCTATTGAAAAATATAGAAAGGTTTGACAGCTTATGACTAAATATAAGTAATATGTTCGGTAAAATACCTCTATTCGGTGGTTGCTTACCGAAAACACTGCCTACGTTTGACAATAGAGTGCCGAATAATCACCAAAATTTCGGCACGCCAGTGTCGAAAAGTTTGTAAACAGGTGAAGGTGTAGTGGGGTCGCGCCGGTGGCTGGGTTGGGTGGGGTGGGGTGGTGCGAGAGCTGAGTAAGGTTGCGCCGGCGTCTAGGTGGGGTGGGGTGGGTGGTTCGGTGAGGGAAGGAGGAAGAGAGAAAAAAAAAATTTTTTTTACTGGAAGGACAAAAAGGAAAAAAATGAGAGGGTAGTTAACTTAGCAGTAAATAGTAGTCGGTATAAATTGGGCCATTTATATATTCTATATTAGTGGGCTGATCTAAACCGGCCCATTAATTGGTCAAAGCTCAACGTACATTAGACCGAGTTCCCGAGTAGACTCAAATCAAAATTTCATAAACCTCTCTAAATCCCTGAAAGAACTCACTGTACTCATTCTTTTCTTTAAAAAAAAACACACAGTACCCGCCTTCTTATCCCAAAACCCAACAGTCTCTCCCCGCCTCTTTCTCTCTGCAGCAACAACTACTACTACTACAACTCTGAACTCTTCACCATGACTTCTCTTTCACTTTCAACCAAGTTTTCTCTATATCCAAACGGCACATTTCTACAGTTTCAGCACCCAAACAGACCTCAAAGAATCACCTTTCCCAAGAGAATACAGATAGTGTGCTCAGCTGCAGACCGACCACAGCAACAGCAACAGCAAAAGCAAAAGCAGCCAAGGAAGAAGAAAAGCGTGAAGGACAGTGAGAAAGGGGTTGACCCAGTTGGGTTCCTTACCAAACTCGGCATTTCCCATAAACAATTTGCTCAGTTCCTCCGTGAAAGGTATATAAAGATGATTCATGCTCGGTTGGTTGATCAGAAAGTGTGGGAAAGTAGAAAAATTTGAAACTTAGTAACAAAGAAACTGTCTGTAATATTTACAGTGAGTTATATTGTTTAAAGCGTAATTCGATTAGTTTTACTATTTTCCTTTAAGATTTTGAATATAATGAAGTACTTGTAATTTATATTTGATTTGCAGACATAAATCCTTGAAGGACCTTACAGATGAAATTTTCAATCGTCACGTCAATTTCAGGGATTTGGCTTCTGGGTTTGTTCTACCAAACTCCAATTCCATTTTTCCCCCTTTCACGTTTTTTAGTGCTCTTCATATACAGTTGTTTTAGTTTAACCGAGTGTATCAAATCTTAGTTTAGTGGATAGTGTGATTTTTTAAATTGCAAGCTCATTTTTTTTAATTAAGAGGATTCTTATTTTAAATGATTAAATAAATAATTCCAATATCCTTGTGGAAATGTCGATGCTGTAGCATCAATTTATTGTGTATGAAATTGCTTATGGTGCACTTTAATTAGTTGAAACAAAAATAAAGTATTCATATAGCTGACCCCAAGTTGGTGGGTTGAGGTTTTACAGTCTGTTGTTATCTTTTTCCTCTAGATTTGAGATATTGGGTATGCATCGACACCCGGAACATAGAGAGGATTATATGGAGTGGGCTCCAGGTTTGATATAAGCCTAAACCCTTTTTCCTTATTGAAATTTTTAATTTATTGTCTGTGATTCTCAAATGTTGGTCTTCTGTCAATTAGTTTTCCTTGATAAAATTGTGATGGCCTCGATTTTTTCTCTTACCTTTTGTTTTTCTATTAATCTATCTCGTATACCTTTCTTGCGCTTATTATTCCTCTGTCCGAATCTTATTTGACTGGACCCTAAGCAGGGCCTTTATTCAGATTCTGATCAACTTGTCTTTGACTAGTTGTTTGGACCATGATAAGAACCTGTTTCTTGGGCCTTTGTTAATTTTCTAATCTTTCTGTAGAGCCAACTACCATGTTGTCTGAAATTTCCATCTAGAAGATCATATGTGTATGATAAGTTTTTCAAATTCAGGTGCTCGCTACTGTGCATTGGTAGGTGATTTCAATGGTTGGTCCCCAACGGAGAACTGTGCAAAAGAGGGTCATTTTGGCCATGATGATTATGGATACTGGTTCATCATTCTTGAGGATAAGTTGAGGGATGGAGAAAAACCAGATGAACTCTATTTTCAACAGTATAACTACACAGATGACTATGATAAAGGTGATAGTGGTGTTACCATCGAAGAAATCTTTAAGAAAGCAAATGATGAGTATTGGGAACCTGGAGAAGACCGGTTTATAAAGAACCGTTTTGAAATACCAGCAAAGTTATATGAGCAGATTTTTGGGCCTAATGGACCTCAAACGTTAGAGGAACTTGAAGAAATACCAGATGCACAAACAAGATATAAAGCATGGAAAGAGCAGCACAAAGATGACCCACCTAGTAACTTACCTTCTTACGATGTGATTGACAATGGAAAAGAGTACGACATTTTCAATGTTGTGATTGATCCTGTATCACAAGAGAAATTTCGAGCAAAGAAGCCTCCTTTGGCATATTGGTTTGAGACACGTAAAGGAAGGAAGGCATGGTTGAAAAAGTACAGTCCGTGCATTCCTCATGGGAGTAAGTACAGGGTCTATTTTAACACTCCTAGTGGACCATTGGAACGAGTACCTGCTTGGGCTACTTATGTGCAACCAGGTAAAATTTGCTTTGCTTTTGCTCAAAGTCATTTGTTCGTCCAGCATTATGCTTGTTGAAGATCCTTTATGTAGAATTTATTGTCTATTTTACTTCCTTACGAAATGCGTATGTGAGTTATTTTGTATCTGCATCGGGTAATTAGGATATCTGTTACATCCATGCTTTGCACAATCAAGGCCAATGTAGACTACTCTTACTCTCTCTCTCTCTCTCTCTCTCTGTGTCCATTTGTCCTTTTGGTTTCTTTAGGAATATCATATTAGCAATCATATGCTTTTTTTTTTTTTCTCTCTCTTTTGTGGTGTCTTATCATCATCATCATCCTATTTATAATATTTTCTGATGTATCAAAATATATATTGATATGTTGTATTACTTTTACTTCATCTGAACTCTGTTGATTACCTTCAGATGCAGATGGAGAGCAAGCATTTGCAATCCACTGGGAACCACCTCCAGAATATGCATACAAATGGAAAAATGCACGCCCAAAAGTGCCAAAGTCCTTGCGCATTTATGAATGCCATGTTGGCATAAGTGGATCAGAACCAAAAGTATCTTCTTTCAGTGACTTCACAGCGAAGGCAAGTCCTGGATTGTGGCATTATTAACTTAAATCTTTTATATCTTATATCATACAAGTTTATGGCAGTCAAATTCCTCAATTTTGCACTCTAATATTTTTCTTACAGGTCCTTCCTTATGTAAAGGAGGCTGGGTACAATGCAATCCAGATGATTGGAGTTATTGAGCACAAAGATTATTTCACTGTCGGCTATAGAGTGAGTCAGATTTTTTTTCCACTTTTGTATTCTCACATTAGACATATTGATAAATTTAACTTGTAAATTTCCATGGGTTGTTAAGCACAAGAGGCATTTGTTCAAGTAACTTCATTAGATCTTGATTTACACGACTGTTGAATGAATATGATCATTTTTTTGGAATTTCAGGTTACTAATTTATTTGCTGTTAGCAGCCGGTATGGCACTCCTGATGACTTCAAGCGGTTGGTTGATGAAGCACATGGTAATCACTATTCATCTGATTCTATTCATTTCGATCAGTAACCTCAAAGATTTTATTGATGCTTTACTTGTTGCTGTGTGCTTCAGCTTGGCTTCTGCAGCTCATGCAAAAAATGTTTTACTTGCTCAAACATTCGTTTCGTATTGCACCTATTGAGGTTGACATCTAGAAAATAAGATAACAAAATGTTATAAGGTGCCAGCCTAGATTTGTACAATGCATTGATTCATGTCTTGCTTGTAGATTCCAAATGATGTATCAGAGATGGCATCAGTAATATAGAGTTGTCCTTTAATCCTCAGCTCATTTCTTGCGTGGAAAGGAAAATAATTGGCAAAACAAATGACACGACTTGATGACAATGGTATAAAACTTTGTAGATAACAAGTTTTCAAGTCCATAGTTAAAAGCAGATAATAATCATGAATAAATGCTGTTTCTCCACTATTTTGGCATTGATAATGTGTTTTTTCAACATCTTTTCCCCTCCATGGTTTAGATAATGATTAAAGCTTTCAGATGTTACCTTACTTTTTCACTTTTCAGGACTAGGGCTGCTGGTCTTCTTAGACATTGTCCATTCCTACTCAGCTGCAGATGAGATGGTTGGATTGTCACTATTTGATGGAACAAATGATTGCTACTTCCACACTGGTATATTTACAGTACTGTTGCCTTGCCTTTGTAGGTCTCACTACGGGTAGACATGGGTTGGGTCGGATCTGGTGCCCAATTGATTGAAATGAGAAAAAACTGAGCCAAACTAAAACAGTAGAGATTGGGTTGGATCTGATATTCTGATTAGGTAATTAGGTTGGGATTGAGTCCAAAGTTTGTTTCTTTTATAAAGTTAAAATCAACTCTACCTTAAGTGGAAACGAATAGATTCTAATAGAAATTCTAGCCAACCAACCAACACCAAAATTATTTTACACTCAAACAAATTCAAACCAGCAGACAGTTTCAAATAATCCCATATGTGCAACAGGCATAAAATAAAATTTAAAAAAAAAAAAAAACCAACAGACAATTTTCCTTAAAAAAAAAGGACCAAATTATTAGCAAAACATAAAATAAAAACCAATTTAAAAAGAAAAATAAAACGCCTGTTTTGATTCTTGATCCAAACCATCAACCAAGGAAAAATAGGCAGCTAACCCTCCTATAATGGTGAGGCTGAAAGTTAATAAACTAACTTGAATGTAGTGGGACCCAAATGCTGGAAGAGCTAATGAAAGTCAGATTTGCAGTGATATATGAGATATGGAGAGAGACAAACTGAACTAGGCTCTATCCGCTGAAATACATAATAAAGTATATCCAACCCAAAAGCTTATGCTATTAAGTAGAGATGTCTGTTTGGTACTTGTACTCATGCAAATGGTGGTATCTAACCAATGTGGGATTCATCTCTTTGACAATATTGGCCTTTGTTCTTATATTCATTGTCATCTTGTTCTGCTATTTGCATTATCTTCTTGAATAGGTAAACGGGGACATCACAAGTACTGGGGTACCAGAATGTTTAAATATGGTGATCTTGATGTCCTGCATTTTCTCCTCTCAAATTTAAACTGGTAATGTGAAGCTCAAATAACGGTTCAATGTTTTAAATTCTAACATTAATAGAGTTTCTTCTTTGGACCAGTCATCATTTATCTGCCTAACTCAGTGTTCTAATACCAATATTATCTGCTATATTTGGTTTTTTAAGTTGTATTTGTTTTGTTTCAGCGT
Source organism: Purshia tridentata (assembly GCA_003254885.1). Classification (NCBI taxonomy): domain Eukaryota; kingdom Viridiplantae; phylum Streptophyta; class Magnoliopsida; order Rosales; family Rosaceae; genus Purshia; species Purshia tridentata. The sequence goes on along the minus strand of QANT01008049.1, from coordinate 10,644 downwards.
CTTATCATTGGTTCAATAATTATGATATTTGCACAGGTGGGTCACGGAGTACCAAATTGATGGTTTTCAGTTCCATTCACTCTCATCAATGATGTATACACACAATGGTTTTGCTTCTTTTACCGGTGACTTGGAGGAGTAAGACACCAAACTACTATAATTTCATACATTTAACCACATTTACACTCATAATAACAGCCAGATTTTCTTGGGCTTAACAAAGGCATCTTCAGTTCCCAGGATATGGCTTATATCCTTTTGCTATTGAAAATTCAACAATATATGCATACCTACGCTGTAACAAGCTAGGATTTGTAGGATTTGATGTGCACTCTTGTATAATTAAAATCGTATTGTTTTTGGTTTTTTATTTTTATTGTTTATATAAGAAGAGACCTCAACTGCATATGTTAATATATGGGTGACCTAATGTGTTGACTAAGAAAAAAAAATGGTTGAATTGACAACAGAACATAACTGATATGGACACTATATATGTTGCTAGAATTCTAAACTCTGTTGTTATATGCCCTAATATTGTATTCCATAGTCAACCTCTAAATACTTTTTTCTTTCAACTGATTTTAGTGTTTTGTGCCATACCTCATGGTTAAGGTTAGCTCAGATCTTATCAACCCTGCTATTTTGCAGGTACTGCAATCAGTATGTTGATAAGGATGCATTGTTGTACCTCATTTTGGCAAACGAGATACTTCATGGTCTTCATCCAGACATAATAACAATTGCTGAAGATGTAAGCAATTGATCTTTAAATGTTTGTTTATAGTGTGAGAACCTTATAATGAAGCTCATATGGCATCTTTTTCTGATAGTAGGCTCTAAAAGAATAGCATATGTTTGCTGCTAGTGGGCTCCAGAGTTCAGATCATAGGGATCTTAGCTCCACCAAAAATTAGATTCTAGATTTCATATTCAAGTAGAGCAACAGATATATTGATATCATTATACATAATGGTAAAGAAACAGAATTAAATCTTCTTATTATTTTTAACTATATATTGTGCAGTTATATTATTTATTCCTACTTTAGGAACATATCAAAAAGGTGAAATCCGAAAATTTCTTCTAGAGCTCACATCCATGATATAAGAGCCTGATTAGTTCCTCAATAGGGTTACAGATCCAGAGACTTGCGTATTTCATTTCTCTTTACTCTAGTTATATCCCTTTCAGAAATGCAGTCAATGTCATTATTGTTTCGTTTTGTGATGATGGTTATATTGTCTCTATTTTTCAGTGCTATGCATTGTATTTTGTGTTTTCTACAAATTTTATTTATTTTTTAGGCAACCTTCTATCCTGGGCTATGTGAACCAACCTCTCAAGGTGGATTGGGATTTGATTATTGTGTCAATCTTTCTGCATCAGAGATGTGGTCATCTTTTCTTGAGGATGTTCCGGACCATGATTGGAGCATGAGTAAGGTTGTATTATCTGATTGTTATATGTTGTCTTAGAATCCAGTGGGATTGTATCATTTCCTTGTTAGTTCACTTGCATGTTTTTCTATTCCATAAAGTGAGCATTCATTGATGTTAAACCCACATTGTAGATTGTCAGCACATTAATGGGCAACAAAAAGTATGCAGATAAAATGCTTGTGTATACTGAAAATCATAACCAGGTATCATCCTTTTAATCTCTTTCATGTCAAGAACTCTATTGAAATATCCTAAGCCTCTATCATAAATTCGGTTTCTTGTTAAATTTATTTGTGATGATTTATTGCTACACCTTGTTATTAAAATCTTGCGTATTAGTCGATATCTGGAGGGCGGTCATTTGCGGAGATATTGTTTGGTGAAATCAGGGAGAATTCTCATGACATGGAGAAATTATTGCTCAGAGGTTGTTCCTTGCACAAGGTATGTTATGTACTGACTGTTGTAAATATATCTTTCTACTATCTTGAAAATCAAATTCTAATTTTTAGAATTTCTCTACTGTTTTATATGCATATACGTGCTCACACACATTCATATTACTTCTTATATAGTATTTCTTCTCACACTTTCCAAAAACCATTGAAGAAGAATAAGTTATGTCTATGCAAAATGTGCATCAGGGAAAAAGGTGCAGTTTGTATGCAGTTTAGGAAACATTTGCAATTAATGTAACATGTTCTGTAGAACTTTTATATGCTGTTTGTTATTTCCATCTCATGCTTTATTTTGGTTTGTTTATTTATATTTTCATTTTCATTTTTGGGTCTTGACCCAGATGATCAGATTAATTACATTGACAATTGGTGGCCGTGCTTATCTCAACTTCATGGGCAATGAATTTGGGCATCCAGAGGTGAGTTTACTGGCCCCTGCATGTCCAAAAACTTTATTTCATTTGGCTAATGATCTTCTCATGTTCCAGAGAGTTGAGTTCCCAATGCCAAGCAACAATTTCTCGTTTTCACTTGCCAACCGTAGGTGGGATCTTCTTGCAAATGAAGGATTGCATAGCAATTTGTTTACATTTGACAAGGTGTCAACTAATAACTTTTTGTTACCATCTTGTTACCCTGACATGCTTATATATTGTGATCTCCTGGCCTTCTTTCTGTGGCATCTGGCTATGATATTGCTCTGGCTGTTGTCCATAGTTGCCAACAACTGTTCTGTATTGGTTTATAATAATTATATTTTCCCCCAAAAATGCAGTTTCTTGGATCTGTAATCACTCTTGGTTTTACAATTGACTTGTTCAACTTAAAGTTGCTAGTGGCCTTTGTATTATACATGATGGAAACATTCCTTGATATCATGGTTAGAAAAATAATTTTCATCTTAACTCTTTCCTAGGACTTGATGAAGTTGGATGAAAGTGAAAGAATACTTGCAAGAGTTTTACCCAGCATTCACCATGTGAATGACAATACCATGGTATGATGACTATTCCATTCAATTACTTTGTGTATGCTTGTGTGCATTTGGGAAAGAAGTTTGCGCCTTGTACTAAGATATTTATTTGCTATTTACAGGTAATAGCTTATATTAGAGGTCCCCTTCTCTTCATATTTAACTTTCATCCAACAGATTCTTATCAAGGATACGGAATAGGCGTAGAAGAAGCTGGAGAGTATCAAGTAGGTTTTGACAAACCAGCATCTAGTAATTTATTATATCAGAATTAGAGTTTCTAAATCTTAATAGTATCATTTTATTTATGATTTGTGTACTTCCATGAATACACTTTGGGCTCATAAACTGAGGAGTCAATTAGTCTAGTTTATATGTATGTATACAACCATAGGGCTTGAAGTAAATCAATGTGTTCGACTTCTGTGGCCACAGCTTGTACTAAATACAGATGAAATAAAGTATGGAGGTCAGGGACTTATAAAGGATGATCAATATTTCAGGAATACTACTAGCAAAAGGTAATTTTTGACTTCCTTGACTCTTCCACTACCCTTCCAATGTTTTCTTTTAGTATATGTGTGCGTGTTATTGCATTCAATTTAGGTTACTTACTATGGTTCTTTCCTTTGTGTTGATCTGACATCTCTTTGTTTGGTCTTTGCAGAGTTGATGGCCTTCGGAACTGCTTAGAAGTGCCTCTTCCCAGTAGGACTGCCCAGGTTGGTATATTTTTATGCAATTCTGCTTGCTAGGATTGTATACTGTTGCTATTAATTTCTGTGCGTTAGAGTCTTAGACGGTGAGGGTTTGGAAAAACTTTCTAAAGGACCAATTTTGTTCTTTAGGACCGCACATGGTTTTCAAATTGCAAATAACCTCATAAAATAGTTGACTATTGTATTTGATCTACTGCACACATTTGGATACGTATTAAAGAAAGTGTTCAAATTGATACAAACACTCTAGATCCTGAGGCATTTTTAAGGGAAGTGCTCTTGTACTCGAGGTCATCCACAATCTTGCTTTCGGTTCTGTTGTTTCAAGTCCCACCATTACCGTGTGGGATCAAAAAAACCAAAACCTCTTTTCAATGCGCCTGATTTCAACCAAACCTTGTGGTAACACCAAGTAGTTCTAAACTAGATTGCATTTTGACTTGAAATTTTGTTATATGGATTTTCTCTTCTGCAGGTTTACAAATTAAGTCGGATTTTAAGAATATAAGCAGTATGGCACTCGGAAAGTAACTTGCAAGCTGACTCTCAGGAATGAAAGCCAACACTTGCTACTCATCAAGTTATAAACTGTATATTGTTTTTCATCACTTCCATTGGTGGCATTGATGGGGAATCTGAGAATCTCATAATTTTTCAAGATATAGCATTCAAGAAGAAAGGTTGTGGTGATCTATTCGCTGCATTATCATGGCCATTTCATTTGGAGGATTTGCGACATTGATCTCAATTCTCGCAAAGTCAGCTTTAAGGAACTGAGGCACTACGGTGCAGCAAGAGGGTTGAAGTAGAACATTCAGATCAGAGGGGGTTATGAGATGCCACATCGATACATAACTACCCCTGTTGAAATGATGACGTCTGATCAAGAACATGCAACATATATAAATTAGGCAATGCAAATAATGGGACGTTAGGATGTATTTATGATTGCTTTCCCTTCATTTCCTCATCTTTGTATGAAGTGTGAAGCTCAAGAAAGCATCGAAAGACTTCTCCATTTCTCGCCTTCAGTTTCCAGTTTAAAACGGAAATTATATATCAAAGTACACAAAACATTTGTAGATCTATTCAATTTTGAATTTCTTGCTATCAAGCACAGAAAAGATTTTCTACTTGGGCTTACCAGTTTGGTGCAGGAGAATTCTCTGCTAACCATGTTACTAGTACCATTTCTTTTTCTTCCCAAAATTTCCAAAAATGAGACATTTAGGTGAGCATTTTGAGATAAGTTTTGGGTAAAAATTGAAAGTTTCAAACTGCCGTCACGCAACACCACACAGTACACAAGTAAATAAACTGAATTGGGTTGAAGTTTTAAAATTATCAACATGACACGAGCACAAAATAGGTTAGACACGACGTGACTAAGAGGGAACATTAATTACCAAGCTTAGGTTTCAATTCATTAAAAATGATATGATTATCAATATATAGTTTTAGAGAGATTCCACATTCAAATTTCCCTTCCGATATATAAAAATAAATAAATTAGAGTTTACTTATTTGTCACCTGATATTTTTTATTAAACCCTTGTCTTTTTTAATTTTGATCGCATTATTTTGACTTTTTTTTACATTATCAAATGACGATTATCCTATTTACATCTTTTTTTAATAAAAGAAAGTATGAAATCATTTTCTGTTTAAGCAAAGTTTTTTATTTATATGTAAGATGGTGGAAGTTAAATCAGAGATGTTGGGTATAATTAAACTAAATAAATTTAAAATTTGTCATACGAATTAGATAGATTAATCTCACAATTTTTTAGATTTTTTTCAGAGAATAAATATGAATTTATTTCCAATTAAGATTGTTAAATTGTTAATAAAAACAGAAATGTTGAAGTAATAGATAGTCTATATCCAAAAAAGCCAAAGAAAAAATCTCCCTATGTAGATAAGAAATAATATTAATTATTAAAAGTAAACTATTCTTAAGCCACAATTAATTCTTGCATTCAGTCATAAGCCATTGCTTTTATTACTATTAGTTTCAAGCCCTTTTTTTATCCTTTTTTTTATTTTAAAGCCATAATCTTTTACATAATAAGAATTCTCCAACTGTTCATACACGAGACGTCGAGTTCTTTTACATAATCAGAATTCTCCAACTGTTCATATACGAGACGTCAAGTTCACTCTTCAAGAACCTGATTTCTTACGAGCAATGGTGTATTAGCGGGACATCTGGTGCTACATCATATGCCTTTCTTATGAAGTGTCTCATCAGTGCCTTGAAGGATATTGAACTACTTCAGAAAAACGAGATCATAAAGCTCAACGGGATTAAAAACCCAGAATATTTGGAGGAATTCAAAAATATTATGGACGGGGTTAATCTCAAGGACGATTACTATTATAGCAAGAAAATGTGCGACCAAGTGAATGAATACTGTAAGTCCTTGTTCAATGGCCACTTGTTTATAGTATTTCTGAAGATGCGGTTTCAAAAAGATATAAATGCCCTTTATCAAAATTATTTCTCTACTTCATGGGTCCTTCCCTGTTGAAGTTGGACTATTTCTATGAGTTTCATTATTTAAGCTTTTAATTTATTTAATTAGTTTCCTCCGGCATGTACGATGACTATGATGACTATGAATAATGTTTTTTCTGCTTTCACTTGCATTATTGAAGAAAAATTCCAAATACTAGTTGGATATTGAGATCTCCATCTTAGATTAATATGAGTTTCAATCCCCATCAAATGGAGGTAGCAGTCCTTACGGCTGACCTTTACTTTTTCTAAAAAGTAGTTCCAGCTCTGGTTTGGCGTGAATACTCTGGTCTGATCAATCTGTTCTTCTAGTGCAATCAACCCTGCAAATTCGTCACAACAAGAAGTGTAACTGTTAGAAAATTACTTAAACAAATTCTTCACGAAAATGCAACTCTTATAAAATTTACTTAAATGAACTCATGAATAATACTCTCTAAATGCAAAGTGCAACTCTTACAAAATTACCAAAATGAATTCATGAATAATATTCTGTAAATGTAAAGTGCAACTCTAATAGAATTATATAATTCTGAGTCACGTACATAATATAGAAAATAAAAATATAACTTATTTGGAAAGTATAACTCATACTGTCATGAAGTGTAATTCTTTCATTTCTAAAGTGTAATTCTACTGAGTTAAGATTTAGTTTTGGGTTTTTTTTTTAGTTACACTTGGGTTTAATTTTTTTGTTCTAACGTTATATGTCAAAGGTTACATTTTATAATTTCATAAAATTATACTTTACTTAATTTTTTTTTTAGGAATTTTTTGTTTTTTGTTTTTATATATTTATAGCTAATTTTTTTTTTTTGCTTAAAAATATATTTTGTGGCTTATTAATAAAGAATTGTATTTGTTGTAGCTTAAAACTAAAAAGTATGATAAGTTGTGGTTTATTAATAAAATACTCATAATTTTTTACAAATATGATATTTAAATGATAACCTAAAAAATGAAAAATAAACCGTCACATTATTGCAGATTAGATCTCCGAGGGTGGGATATTGGCACTCCTTAATTTGTCATTTATTAATTTTTGTCTTTTAATTACTTTTTATCAACATGACCCCTACCATCCACATGAGGTGAAAGTCACAAATGATAAGGGTAATTTTGACAATTCAAATGATAAATAATAATTAAAAAAAAGAATAAAGGAAGAGTGCATGCAGAGAGCGAGAATAACACCATCCTTCAATTATTATATTTATCCAGAAAAATGTACAATTATTACCCATAAGGTAGGTTATGATCCATCAGAATTCACATTTTCTATATAATGGTTTTATTTATTTAATATTTTCTTCACTTCTACATTGGTGCTGGTTTAAGATTGTTTTTCAATACAATTGGTCAGCAAAAAAAAAGATTGTTTTTAAAGAAGTTGAAATTAAATACGAGCCTATGTAGTCAAATGGGGGTGTGGTCGCGGTTAAAACTTAAAACAGATCTAAATAGGGATCTGTCATTGGACCATTTGTTTATTAATTGACTAATCATCCTCCCAGTCATGAACGAATTTTGACCTTTGCTTGATTTCAAATTTTAGCCTCCATAACCCACATGCATGCATATAAATATAATATCAGAAACTTCCCAATTTGATAAAATATGGCTTGTTTTCCATATAATATATCCCTCTAATCTATGTCCACATAAAAATAGAAAAGATCATGAATAAATGGTAAATTAGTTGTTGATTGAGTGATATTTATTTCCTCATTTGGAAACTATATTAAGTTAAAATCCTTGGTATCCCAAATAAATAAATAAAATGCTTTTTTTTTGGTTCCATATTTCTGTAGATAAATCTCATTAATGAAATGTTTAGGAAACAAAATCTAAAATGATTTATCGGATGGGATGATATGCTATTTGTTAATCAAGAACCGATGCCTGCTGCCTAGGACGCGCCACTTCGCGCAAAAAAAAGGTGTGTGACTGTTTGAGCACACGCAAACATAATTGATTTGACCGTTGGAGCTGTATTGCATTTCATGCGCCGCCACCACACCGAACACTTTCGCTGAAGCCTCCCGCTCCGCCACTCCTCAAGGAGCTGCTGGAAAGCACCGTTTAACTACCCACCTGCAAAGCGTACATTTCCAGCTGCCACGTGGATTTGGGGCGAAAACACGCACATACTTTCGCGCGTAGGATTTACGTCATCTCTCGGCACCTGAGAGAGTCCTTTGCTTCGGGGGACAGTTTCGTACTTCCACATCAGCTCCTCCTCCTCCATCTCCAACTCAACTGAAATTTCTTTTTCCCTCCGTTCGTTCTCTGAAAAGCTCAAAAGCAAATCTAATACTTTGGTGGTCCCTGCTCACTTAAGCCGGCGTCACTGTGCGCTCGCACACTCTAGGCCTCTCCTGCCTCTGCAATGAGGCTCCGATCTTCTACGGTTCTCGTAGTACTACTCTCTCTGTGCTCTGTTAGTGTTCCTTCGCTCGCTTTCCCTCTCTCCGCCGAGTCCGCCGAGTCCACCGAGTCGAACTCGGTAGCCGAGGAGATCAATGTCGAGTCGAACAACAATTCCTCGGAGCGCGCGAGATCCACCAAGGACGACAGCTTCGCTGGCATGATCGACCGCGCTCTGGAACGGGAGTTCCCTGAGAATGAGCAAACTGAAGGTTCTTAGATCCAGCTTGAATTCCTCGTTTTGCATTTGCATTTCATGCCTTCTTTGCTGCGCTGATTGAACTATGGTTTTGCATTGCTTCAGTTTCATAAATTATTGCTAGCCTTGTTTGGTTATGGACAATGTGGAAAATGAGAATGCAAATGTTGAATTTAATTTGGTTCCTATGTTGATCTTATCATTCCTTTTACTTCTTGTTATATTATCTTTTATAATACACATGTATATTTTCAACGAAGAAAGCATATTGTTATGGAAAATTAAAAGCAATTAACTATGTAGATGATTTGCTCTAATTGCGTTTTCTTGTGCAGCCGCCGATGCTGGTAGCTTCAATAATAGCGTTTCTGAACAGCAGGTAGGTACTCACATGCTCTGACATTTGCGATTTTAAAGTAATGTGTTGGTGTTTGAGAGTTAGGCGAGCGTAAAAAAACGAAACCGTGTTTGGAATTGCTGGTTTTGTAAGGGTTTGATGTTTCCAATTCTCAATGTTGGTGTTATGAAATAGTTGGTTCATATCGTTTAGGGTGCATTTTATGTTAATTTCCATTATTGCCATTGGGAATTGCTGGTGAATGTCTGAATGATGCAGAATGTTATCAGGATAAACAGGCCCCCCATATATATTTTTTATTTTTATTAAAATGATAAATTTCGCCATAAATACATGAATATGCACTATAATATACCAACACAAATCATATTATCCAGCAAAAAGGAAAACACACGATATTATAAAATAATAACATAGAACCATAAAATAAGTTTTATGTTTATTTTTTCACATTGAAATATTAACTTAAATGAGTTCTTTTACATAATTTCTGGCTTAAGATTGAATACTTTTTTGTTTATTAGGCAGTTCTGGAAACCGTTGCTAGAGTTAAGTCCAAGAAAAATGACAGCAAGGAGGAGAAGTATGTGCTTCTATCTTTGAATTGAAGACCATATGTGTTGATTTCAATTTAATGGAAGTGGTTGTAATTGGAATAAGAATACTTTATAAGTGAGTTCCCTGACATATTTGTGAGCCTTATGTTGTTAGGTCGTTTCAGTTTCATGATGTTTTCAATCTGGATAATGAGAATGGAGCAGAAGATATGCCAACATTAATAGATCGAAAGGTATGTCTTACCTGTCATTGGAACAATGGACTTTTTTATTATTGTAATGTAGATAGGTAACATGAAAACGTTGTTAATATAAAATGGATAAAAAGTACATTATTGTGATGTAGATAATATTTTCATAGTGATGATGCTATACTGCTGCTTTGGAAAATATATGCAATGCCTTGTGCTTGAAGTTGTTACTTTCTTACTTACCAGAAAAAAAAGTTGTTACTTTCTTGACATGCTGAATTTTTATTTTAATCAGGACAATGTCTTTGTTATATCCAATCCCAAGTCAAAATATCCTGTGCTGCAATTGGACCTGAGGTCAGCTTACATTTTTCATTTTGATTGCCTCTTGATATAAAATATGAGTGACAGAAGCTTTTGGCTGATATATCCTCTTCATGTTTGCAGATTGATATCGGATCTCGTAGTTGTCATTGTTTCTGCAACTTGCGGTGGCATTGCCTTTGCCTGTGCTGGACAACCAGTCTGTCCACTATCCTAGCTCTTTGCTTTGTTTATAATGAATTTTTGAAGATCAGGAATTATCTTCTGTACTATGTCCTTGGCATTTATGATTTTATATAATAAGTTTTTCTTTGCTTTAGATCTGCGTTTTGGTCAAAGAGTCATCTCTAGAGTCTCACTACATTCTGAACTTTTTCAGGTTATTTCTGGATATTTGCTAGCAGGTTCTATCATCGGACCTGGAGGCTTCAGTTTTGTCAGTGAAATGGTTCAAGTATGTTGTCTTTATGCCTATTCT
>QANT01008046.1:0-45240 GCA_003254885.1 Purshia tridentata | reverse complement strand
TTTTTTCTTTTTTTAAAATCAAGAATATTTTGTGTCTAACACACCTTATAACACCCTTTAACTCCCTACCCCCAGGCCCAGCTCCCAATTATCTACCTCATTTTTTATTTCGGCCCAGTACTTCAGCCCACTCACTATGGTTGATTTTCTTTATTAACGGAAGCGACAAATTTGCTCTATTTTAAAAGATAATATAGCAAATTGTCAATTTTTCAATTTTTTTTTTCTATATGGCATTTGCGCATAATTCTAAAAGTTTGTACAACATTTATGCAATTTTTCCAAACTAAAAAGCCTCAAGTTTTTCTCAAAAAATATTAATTAAAAGGATTGAAACTGTGTGCATTGGTGTGATAACATATTTGCTGCAATTGTAATAGCTTTAGTGCTTTATTTTCAAACTTAGTGTTTTATGGTGGAACAAAAACATGTAGAGATTAATTGTCATTTCATTTGAAAAGTTGTGAAAAAAAGAGAGCAATGAAAGTGCATTAGGTTTGTACCAAGATCATATTGCGAACATTTTCATGAAAAATATTTCTAGCACACTCAGTTTTCTATTTTTAGGAACAAGCTATCAATCTACTAAAAATGACAAAAATGTTACATGTACAAAATTAGATGAAGTCACTTATTCTCATTTCCTCTAAAAGTATGTACAACTCCATTGATTAACAATGCCTTACGGCCACCATGAAGTGCATTTTTTTAACTTCACAGATGAATGAATATACAGAGAAAAAAAAAAAAGGAGAAAAGAANTATACAGAGAAAAAAAAAAAAGGAGAAAAGAAGTATAACTAACTTTTCCTATTTCTTTTTCTTTTTTTTTTAACCTATTCCAATTGAATTATGACTTTCCTATTGTTGCATGGGAATGAGGGAACACATAGTGAAGCGTTTTCCCCTATCTTGAAAGGCTTTTGCCACCAAAATTAAAACTATAAATACCATGAAAATGGCAAGGGATAGCATGGATGACCAAAGCATTTTCATTGCAATCCTAAATGGCCTGCATTCATAGGAAACAACTTGAGAAATTCCATCCTTCACAAAGCTGCATTCTGATAGGCTCTCCAGAGTTGGATATATGTTTAGAAAATCCTGGACAGAGTAGCTGTAAGCAGAGGCCAAGTTGTAAGAGGCCTTGGGAATAGGCTTTCCACTTCTTTTGCATGTTTCTATGTTCACTTGGTCACAAGTGAATCCTGCAATGACCTACACATGAATTTTCAATCAAAAGTAAGCTTTTGCATTCACTCATATTTATAGTATTTGTGAGACTAAGACAACAGTTCGACCTCAAAATTTTTATTTTTCGAAAATGAGCTAACAATTCATATCAAGTTAACACCTTCTCTCACGTGAAGATACATACATATGCAAACACCCCCAACTTCTAATCTTCATTCCCCACTTCTTTGATGGTTTGTGAAGTGTAGGGTATAGCTAGTAGCTACACTTATATGTTCTCTGTCCCTCCATTTGTCTATCTCTCCACGTGGAGGATGATGGAGCTATCCATTCGAAGGGTGTAAACTTGATATATATTATCAATCCATTCCCTAACAATTTAAGCTTTTAAGGTGTAATAGTTGTCTAACATCAACAATACAAAAAAATGTTTTCGTACTACGAACTCACGATTTACTCACATTTGGTACTTCTCCAATTGGAATGGCACTGTTTGTGCAACCTTCTGGTGTGTAGGTGTAGTTAGGTGCTCCGGAGAAAGGATTGCATATACTTACAAGTCCAGGGAAATCATCATTTTGTGCATCTAATCCAAGAAACTTATACATTTCGTTTACTTTAGAATTCAACTGCAACACAAACATCATACACATATGTTACGAAAAACAATCTAATATGCATGCATTCCTTGGTAATATGTTGATTAACAATCGTTTTGATACCTGATTTATGAAAGTATGTATAGTGCGGCCAATTTCAACCCTCAGTTTCTCTGAGTAGGATGGATCCAAGCATGGTAGGGTCCTGCTTAGACTACTTTTGTGGCTGTTTTGTTGAAAATCAACAAAAGCTGAACATGTATCTTTTGCAAAACTGTGCAGCAACAGAGAATTTCAAAAACACCATTAAAGATCAGGATATGCATCCTTTTTCTCTATTTATTTTTGTTTGACTTCTAATTTTAGTGGTATATTATATATATCGAAGGATGTGTGAGAAAAAGAAAAAAACATTCTTAACACTTTTTGGGTGTATGCGGAATCACATTCATAGATCCATAACTCTAGGATTTGTATTAAATACAAGAATTGAAATAAGAAAACATAAGTACAGCAGAAACTTCAAATCGGAAGATCATGCTTGAATTCTTTCTAAATAAGAGAAACTTGAAAAGAGAGAATTATAGCAATGGTTCTCAAACTTTATCTCGACTATCACTTTAGTTTTATCTTTCAAAAGTGGCTCACATGCTTGACACATAATTAAAATTGACGGAAAAAATTGATAGAATTGACGGAATGAACTTAAGTAATACATAGATGAAAATTTGCAGATTATAAAATTCAAAAAAAAAGTTCGTGAATCAAAATAATAATAAGGATAAAGTTCGAGCACCATTAATTGTTGTCATTTACTCAAAGGAAAATTGTTACTCACTTGTCAAGGAAGTAGTCAAAGCCATTCAAGACCCAAATTAGAGTTGTTGATATCCAGCACAGAAAGATTACACTGAAAAAGAATGAAAGAGCCTATATAGCATAATCCAATACAGGAATAAGAAGAGCAAGAAGAAAGCTCTAGAAAAGATAACTTACATGACAAATCCTGGATAACAATGCAGCAAGAGCAGAACTGACCAAGGCAGCAATTCATTAGTCTAATCAAGTTAACTAGTTTTAGTTACGAGTGTCAGAATTGGGCGAATACTATAAACATGCATAGCACCTCTTTTAGAAAATAATTATTGATCGATAGAGAAAAATCATCTTATGCTAAAATGTGAACCCTATATATCATTAGGCAAATATACATGCACATATGTTTACACACACAAGAATGTTGAAGCATGCATGTGAGGCAATATAATTACTATTTTGTCTAACATGCGCTCATTTAAGATTTAATTTTTAGTCCTCAAATTTTGAATATCCAAATCTAAATATTAATATCTAAATCTAAAACTCCAAAGGGTTTTACACAATATATAAAATCATCAATTCCTCGAAAAAATGGGGGCAACGAAACTGAAATGTTTGATAAAATATGACATGAATACATGACTAAGCCACACATCACAACAAGAGAAAAGTTACCTAATGCCGCAACCAATAACGCCAAGTTGACTGTCACAACCACAAGATGCACCACATATCTAGAACACATACAAAGCAAAATAGTATATAACCTTGATAAAGTTAAATGTCTAAGTGCATGCAAAGCCACATGCATTTCAAGCCTATAATAATATGAAACAGAGAAAATAGCTTACGGGATTTGAATTGCGCGATCGATCGTTCCTTCATTATTTTCAACAAAGCGTCGAATGGAATAGGACTCTTTTCCAAGTCGGTGGACTGTGATGTTCAAGCTCACAGCCATCATTTTGTCATAAGGGACTAAAAGGTGTTGCATATGCTTCATTACTTTTGTTACTTTGACAATGGTTTTGCGAGCATCTCCAGCTAGCCTCAAAATGGCTCCCTTCAAATTTGTAGTTCTTTTCATGAAGTTCTGGTTTGCTACCAGCGCCAAACTTGATGCAACTCTTCATGAATTTAGGAACCATAAAGAAAGTGTTAAATGTACTCTAAAGCCATATATAACAAGTGTTCAATAAAAAAAAAATAGTCGTGTAAGTTGAAACACTTACATGGCTAGGAGGGTAAAGAGAAGGATCAGTATGAACATTAGGAGAAAGTGGTGGTCCAAGAAGTCTTTAATGGGCCAATTGCTCCCAATGTTCGGATTCTTAAAGACCATGAAAATCATAAAGCCCAGCCCACATAGCAACCAAACTCCCGCCATTACGTATCCATAGACTCCTGTAAATGCCGCAGACTGGAAAATATGAGAAAAACACAATATATCAATTTCATTTCTTTAACACTTTCTATATGGTCTTCTTCTTCTTCTTCCTCTTCATCTTCATCTTCATCTTCATCTTCGTTCCTATTTACTTTCTTTCTTTTTAAGAAAAACCCCCAATATCATGAATGGCTTAAGTAGTAGTGACTCGACAATTGATCAAACAAGTCAAAATCACATATGTATATAATCGATCATATATCTGGTTTAATAAAATAATGTAACAAAAAAAAATCGAGTTCAATAAAAAATCATTATTTAATAAAATAATCGATCATATATCTGAAACAGTTCAACGATTTGAATGATTCAAATTTTCGATTATTAATTCCTCAAATTTTTTTTATACGCAATTAGTTAATTAGTTATATCATCTTAAATTATCAAAATTGTGTGTTTGTTATTAAAAAATCCAGTTCAGGAAAAAATCATTATTTAATAAAATAATTAATCATATATCTGAAATAGTTCAACGATTCGAATGATTCAAATTTTCGATTATTAATTCCTCAAATTTTTTTTATACGCAATTAGTTAATTAGTTATCGATCATCTTAAATTATCAAAATTGTGTGTTTGTTATTTATGTATTCATGATTAAATCAATTAAATAGTTTTAATTTGGTTAATTGTTTTCAAAGATAATTCTTATATAAAAGTATAATTAAAACGTAGATGGTTGATCAAGATCATATATTCAACTTGTTAGCAATACCATCGGAAGGCACCAACAATGTTGTGTTTCACTTGGTAAATGTACAGTTCATATTCATAGTCTTATAAGATCGAGACATTTTCATATATATATACATTTAGCGTAGGTGTCAAAAATAGTGTAAAAGCAAGCTAGTACGTACACAATTGTAATTTGATACATATAAAGTGAAGAATGAAGAATTGAGAATTAACTTACAGCCCAGTAATGCTTATTTCCAACCTCGTAACCTCCATTGTAGTTGTTCAAGTGGCGCAGAGGATCAGGTCTCCTGAAGTTCTGTTCTCCAAACGCCACCCATTTTGGTGAAGACACAGACGTGGCAACCAAGAACAAAACAAAGTAGTGTAGAAGAACCCCATTAATGGGGATGGACATCGATCACAATTATTCTAGCAGATCGAAAACAAAACCCAAGTGTAGAAGCTGCAAGATGATGATATGGAATTATAAAAAAACCCAACCTTCTCTAGCTTTTCGATGGCTATAGCTTTTAGAAGGAGAAAGCATTTGTTGGTCTGACTTGGAGACTAAGGTAAGAATAGATGGAATAGGTGCTTGTGGCTATTCTTAGGTAGAGAAAGAGGGTAACGAATCACTGGCCGATTTTTATGCTTCTCCAAAGTCCAAAAACTGACCATCTTTAACTCCATTCATGTCTTGCTTTCTACCTAAGCCTCTCTTTTCGCAAAAGCTGATCGATGACTCGGAGTTAATGGGAGTTTGGCATTTTGTTCTCTCTTATCTTTTTTTTTTTTTGTGTGTGCGCGCATGTGTACGTGTTTTCCCATGCAAATTTATTGGGTCATAGATCACAAATTAATACATGATGTTTTGACTGTTGAGGGGTAGTGCATGGCCTGTTCTATGATGTGGTGGCAGAATGTAATTGGTGAGATTTCTTTTGGTATGATGAAAGAACCAATCAACCAACATAATCTTTAGAAATTAGAATTAATTGTTTGGCTTTGGCCAAAAAAAAAGAATTAATTGTTTGGGATTTGATGAAGCCTACATCGTGCCTCCCATAAAAAGATCATGATGAATTCATTCGAGATTTAGTATAAGCCCAGTGCCTTAATGGTGGGGTAAGTTATCCACTCAAGTTTACAAATTTTTTCCTTTTTAAAATATAATGAGGATTAAATACTAAATCTTAATAATTATTTAAAATAGCATGAAGACTATATAATATTTTAATTGGACTACCAAACTTAAATTTAGTTTTTTAGATTAGGTCATAAACATGTTAGGCCCTTTGTTTTGGGCTTTTCCATTTGACATTTTTTTTTTACCCAGATTTGATGAGTCTAGATAAAATTTATAAAGTTTTGATAAAAGTGTCCTTAATATTTTTATATTGTCTTGAAAATTGGTTAATATAGTCTTAACTTCAGTTTTAGTTGTGACTGTACGACACTCAACTTCAAATTTAGATATGACTGAACGACAGTCACAGCTAAATTGTGATACAGTCACAGTTAGGTTGTGATTGAATTGAAATTTTTTTTAAGAAAAATTGTACAACAATATAGTATAAATAAAAGTCAAAACAATACTTTTACTCAAAGTAATACTAGTAAGTGGTGGGAGTTATTTTTTTCAACTTACCAAGATAATCACAACTAAATTGTAAGACAGTCACATTTAAGATATAATTGGATTAATTTTTTTTAGTTTTAATATAATATAATATAATATAAATTAATGTAATATATATATATATTTTCATTGTAGTTTTAATTTTTTTTAGTTTTAATATAATATAATATAAATTAATGTAATATATATATTTTCATTGTAGTGGTATGTGATATAATATTTGTAAATTATAGTACTATTTACTATATTATTATATTTGACTTTTTTACTAGTACCTAATTTACAATGCTATTAAATTTTGGTATCTAAACTAAAAAATTATTGAAATTTGGTACCTAAAGTTAACAAACCTTTTTATTTATTATGGATCTTTAGATACCCAACTCCCAAGTTCTCTCTCTTTCTCTCTCTCTCTCTCGGAATCTGAGGTACCTTTTAAGGGAGAAAGAGAGGGAAAAAAGATAAAGAAATATATTGATGGTTAATATATTATTCTTTTTCCATTCCTGCCTTATATTGTGTTAAAAATTCACATCTAACTTTAATACATATGTAGATAGACGTTTTTAAAAAAGTAGTCATATGAGAGACACGACTGATTTTAACAGATGTAAATGAAATAAACATAATGAACTTAAGTGAAAAATTTAAAATTTAAAAACTTTTCGATTTATAAAACAAGTTGGAGAACGAAAGTGGAAATTGAAGAAAAGTTGAAGGATTATTGCTTCAACATATTGTAAAATTTAAAAACTTTTTGATTCAAAAAACAAGTTGGAGAACTAAAGTGGAAATTGAAGAAAAGTTGAAGGATTATTGCTTCAACATATTAAACCTTTAAGCCTATGAATCGATTCTCTCCAATATAATAACTCATTGGAATTGAAATTTCCAAATCTTGCACGAGTCAAGGGTCTAATTAGCAATTGTCACCATATAAATAAACAATGTGGGATTCAAAAAACAAGTTGGAGAACTAAAGTGGAGATTGAAGAGAAGTTGAAGGATTATTGCTTCTACCTATTGTAAAATTTTAAAACTTTTTGATTCAAAAAACAAGTTGGAGAACTAAAGTGGAAATTGAAGAAAATTGCTTCAACATATTAACCCTCTGCGTCTATGAATCGATTCTCTCCAATATAATAACTCATTGGAAATTTGGAATTGAAATTTGCAAATCTTGCACGAGTCAAGGGTCTAATTAGCAATTGTCGCCAAGTAAATAAACAAAACAAAGATGACAGCTGCAAGTTCTGTTTGATACAATGGGCTCAAACCTTGTCCAACACCAACGCAAGCACAAACAATGTGGGCTCTATCTGCCTCTGCCACTCGAAACTTCCTCGACATCAAGCATATGTAACACTACTGTAAGAGGAGCCACTTCCCACAACTACAACTGTTGTCCAATAATTGCACGCCACGTCAACCATGCTAGCCTACTATTGGACCGTATCATCCACTCGCTGATACCGCGAAAACACTTAGCTACCCCTTTCAAACCGTGGAATATCCACCTCATTGGTCCACGTACCCGAAATTTGCGGCCTACGATAGGCTCGTTTTAAACCGATCTCAACCATCAGGTCCCACTTGCTTGGACGGTCAGGATCTCACGGCACACTGGACGAGCTTTTGGCATTGAGATGCAAGGCTGGCCTGGGTTCTTAAATCGGAAGTAGAATTTAGACCGGAAACAAACAAACAAAACTAAATCATTCAATTCGTATTTATTATTATTGTTAGTGGGAAGAAGAAGAAGAAGGAAGACGAACAAGTAGCGAAGCGAGGGAAAAGCTTCTCCTCCAAAAGCTTGATTTGGAGGGTGCAGCAGAGTGAGTGTTATCGATCTTCTCTTTGTATCTTTCTGTTAGAACCGCGATTCAGCAGCTATGGGTTTGTGGGAAGCTTTTCTCAATTGGCTCCGGAGGTTAGCTTCTCTCTCACTCTCTAATTCTTATTTCAATCTCAATTTTCTGTTTTTTTTTTCTCTTTTTGATTGTGGTATAGTCTAGTTTTGATACATTTGTTTCAGGATTTTGTTCTGTTTTTTCATTGTGCTTTGGGTTTAAAAGTAACAATTTTGAGTAAATTTGATTTTTTTTTTCCTTTAATTTGATTGGTTTGAATGTCTATGTTGCTTTTGGTTCTTATAAAGAGTGATGGAAAGGCAAGCAAAAAAAGCGAAAAGGCTCAAAATTGGCTTCTTTTGCTCCTTTTTACCAAGCCTTTTTTGTTTTCCCGGAATTAATTCAATGTCTTTTTATTTGATGAACAAACGTGTATTTGAAAATTTATTATTTGTGGGTTTGCTTTCCTTTTTGCTATTTCTGCTCAGAATTTATGTTTGACAATGTAGATTGAAGGAATGATTCCGGTTTGTTCATCTACTTCTGTCTTCGTTTGAATTACTGAACTGAAATAGGTGCCAAGTTTTACAGAAACATACTTGAAGATCATGATGTCTTTCGTAGGTGTTGCTAATGTTCTGTTTTGCTGCTTTTGCATTGGGACAGTTATAGTTACCTACGAAAGACAATCATGATCATTTGTAGGTGTTGCTAAATGATTAGTATAGCTCAATTAGTTCTATAAAAATAATAGAAGAAATTATCATAATATTAAATTAGGATAAGCAAATCTTCAATCTCACATATGTGATTGAATGTAGTGTCTGCATAACCTCACGTATGTGTCCATTTTTAAACAACTCTGGACAACCATTATATTGTCTGTATTGAAACTAAGTACGTTTAGATTTGACAGTCAAGAGAACTAATTGAAAGAGTGACCAAAAATTGCCTTAATGATTGGGTAGCCTGGTAGGTCATAGATTAATGAAATATAAATAGTTTATGAGGAAAATATTTATTCTTTATCTTGTTTAATTATTTTTTCTTATATGTATAAATATGTTCACGCATGAATGCATTCTCTGATATATTTTATCTTGTTTTTTGCTTCTGAGGTCATAGGCTATGCTGACTATGCATTGTTATTTTTTGATCCAATCACAACTTTTGCCCTTTTTGTTAAAGTGATCTTTTTTATGCTGTATGGTGATTCCTTGTCTTCTGCGTTTATAATCTATATGTTGTGTATAAGGATCATAAGGAACAGGAGCTTTGATTTATATGAAACAATTATATTTGAGAAATTTTTGGTTGATCAACAATACTTTTAAGGATCTGAAATTTAGATGTTAATATATTATTTACATAAACATTAAAGGGGGGGAAGTTTGTTCTCTCTCTCTCTCTGTCTCTCTCTGTCTCTCTCTGTCTCTCTTTGTCTCTCTGTTTTACTTTATAATTTCTTCATTGATCATGCATCTTTTGCAAATTATCACTTGCACTCACTTTATTGTACATGTGATTACAGCCTCTTTTTCAAGCAGGAAATGGAGCTATCTTTGATAGGACTTCAGAATGCTGGAAAGACTTCTCTTGTAAATGTTGTTGCAGTAAGTAAATAAACACAATAAATTTGGATTAGTCTTTTTAAGTTTTGTCTATTATTTTGGGCTGATGCATTGGAAAATGGTTTTTTGTTCTTAGACGGGCGGATACAGCGAGGACATGATCCCTACGGTGAGTTGTATTTTCAGAATCGTTGTAATTGCTACTACATTATTCTGTAAACAATATTCTTTCACCAAATGCTTGTACCACTTATGTAGAGCTTTGTGATTCATTATCTTTCTCATGATTAACCAAATTAACAACTGTGTGTGCATATGGTTCAATTTTCAGGTAGGATTCAATATGAAGAAGGTAACCAAAGGGAATGTTACAATAAAGTTGTGGGATCTTGGAGGTCAACCCAGGTTCCGCAGCATGTGGGAGCGATACTGTCGTGCAGTTTCTGCTATAGTGTATGGAATTAATTTCCCATCTCAATTGACTTTACTTTTGGAGAACTTTTTAAATAAGTAAAAACTCTATAAATCTTCTGGCCACTTCATATTATATTTTCAAATGAATGAATGAATAAACCTATTTAATTTACCGAGCTACCTTCTAGTTTGTTTCACAGTTGGGTTCCGGGGTTTGGATTTGATATATATATATATCATTTGTTGCTTTTGGTCATTACCTCATTTTTTGTAAACGAAATTGCCAAATTTGAAGATTGAGAATGGCTATTTCGAGTTTGTGATAAAATGATATACCTTGTTGGTTTTCTAGGATTTCTTTTGGTTATAATATGGTAGATGTTTTGTTCGATGTTAACAAGTTCTTTTCCCTCAAACCTTTAGCTGATAGTCAATTTTCTGGTTTATGCCTTCTGTGTTGATACTTGTGTCAAAGACTCAATATTATACATTGACTAATGATTCAGTTGACTTAGTCCTTGTATTACGGAAACTTAAAAACAAAGATGTATGACTTGTTCTTTTCTGCAGTTATGTTGTTGATGCTGCTGATCCTGATAACTTGAGTGTCTCAAGAAGTGAACTTCATGATTTGCTGAGCAAACCCTCACTGAATGGTATCCCGTTGCTGGTCTTGGGCAACAAGATTGACAAGCCGGGAGCTCTGAGTAAACAGGCTTTGACTGATCAAATGTAAGACAAGGGTGATCAAAACTTTTTTGAGTAATTTTCCTCTTTATTGTCGTATATATTTCCCTATACCTGCCTATCAAAAAAGAAAAAAACAAAAAGACACGTTGTTTTGGTACTGATGGCATTGTGTTGTGCAGGGGTCTAAAGTCAATTACTGATAGAGAAGTTTGTTGCTTCATGATCTCATGCAAGAACTCAACCAACATTGACTCAGTTATTGACTGGCTTGTAAAGCATTCCAAATCAAAAAGCTGAGAGGGTTTGGTTTGTTTTTGTTTCTCTGTTTTTGGTTTCAGTGTGGTATAATTTTATAAACGATTCATGTATGGGTTGTTGGTGTGGTGGGTTGCGCTTGTCTAACTTGATCGCTGATTGTTTTGTTGTTGTACTGTATTATATTGTGCCATTTCTAATTGCAGACTCTGTGGATTGTTGTGGTGCTCTTAATCTCTCATCGCAAACCTCACCTTACCACCACTTCATTTGGATACTTGATCTGTATGGTTGATAAACTCCGGGAAACATTTTAAAATATTATTTGAGATTTATCTTTTTCCAAAATAATATTGAGGCTGTTGTAAAATAAAATATAAAAAAAATTTCGGATCTGAGCACCCATGCTCATACTGAGTTTATTTTATGAGGCTCAATTCATTTTTGGGTGAGACTATGACTATCATCTTATTTCAGATTTAGGGTCTCAGGACCCACAATCGTTAATATGGGCTATGTAGAGAAGCCCAATGTCATACTTAAGGCTCAACCACCAACATGCCTAATACCCTCTCAAGAAAACCCTGAATTTTTCGTCTTCTTGTTCAAACCATGATTTTGTATGTCTCAGAACTTCAACCTCTAGACCTTAAATGACAAAACCTCAAACATAGACATTGTTCGGCTTGACCTCAACTTGAACATATCACAAATTTAGAGCCATCGGAGCTGTATTGGGTCAGATATGGCAGAATGAAGCTACTCTGTTCAAGAAGGATAATCTGACCAGGTATCTGCACATGCATGTACTTTGTCGCCCTAAATCTTCATCTTCCCAACTTCAATTGCAAAAGTAATTAACTAAAAAGTTTTTCATCTCTGTGTGTACTCTAACATATCCAAAAATCAGGACCATTGGACAATAATTGAGGGTGTGGTGCGACTGAGAAGTAGAGCTGTTAATTCTATGCGAAACAGTAAGCTTACTCCACTCTTGATTTCATAACTTGAGTTGCATGTATAGCTTCAAATACCATGAGATCTTACTGTTTCTTCACTAAAAATTTATCAGAGATTTCCATCCCTCCGAAACTCCGTTTGCTAACCTTGATTTTCATTCAATTTGCGTGCCAATTGAAGATTATAATTGATTTCCCCATTTTTACTTCAGATAAAGCGATTATTTCCCTCCTATATTGCTAAAGTTCAACTGAATTTCCAATGCACTCCATCTAAATAGAACCATGCAAATATGCCATTGCATATTTGTGCTTAGGATTGGTTATTTAACTTATTTTAAGCGTGTAGCTGCCTTAGACTTTTAAGCCAAAGAAACTGAAACTTGCATAACCTTGGCTTGGGTAAGTTTTCTCAACCAATAAACCCTTGTGAGCTGCTGTTGTGTGGTGTTTGTAGCTTGTAAATGGATAAAATTACCAACCCGAATTCCTAAAAACAAAAGAGAAAATTTTCATAGTGTTATCTTTCAATGCCTACTTTTGATTTTATCAATTAATCTCGACTCCCACTTTTGTTTGAGAATAGAGATCAACAAAAGGCAGTATTTTCTCTGTGGTTATAGGAGTAATTAATTTTCTGTTTGGTTATAACTCACTCTCACACCACAAGGTGTGTTGTGTATCTTAACTAAGATAGCAACCTTAATTTGAACCCTATTTTTTAGCTCACTGAAATCTCATTTAAACCTTCAAAGCTCCATTTTATTTGTGTTTGATCGATGTTGGTTCCAAATTTCTCACAATAATAATATTTTCCAACCACGATTACTCTTGATGATTTAGAGAAGTGGACTCCCTCTGCAATAAGTCAACAAGATTTTGAAATAGGTATGTACCAGTAGAATTCAAAGTAGTTGCATACATTGAAATGATATGATCTTCGATTTTTATGGAGTTGTTGAGTCTTGGACTCCAAGCTTTGTTTGTTCTACGTTCTCCCATTGCTGCATGATCTTCCTTTTGGATATTGCAGGCTCGTCATGGGAGTGGTGCATGGCGTGGTGCTTCTATTTTGTAGCAGGCTAATGGATAATGGAAAAGACGAGGTTCTTGACTTCATCAAGAACTTCAGGCTGTTAGAGAAGCCCAAATCTTTCTAGTACGAGATGGATCCACTTCCCATAGTGTGGATAATTTAGGCCCATGCCTTAGTCCGGATAATGCTAACGTGTGTCTAAGGGATTCTTTCACCCCTACATTTAATAAATAAAACGCACTTGAATTGATAAGATACCTTTTCATACTTGGATTAATAATTAGAAAAGGAAAGGGAATAGAATTATAGGACACAGGGTTTCATTTTCGAAAAATCATTCAACACCAATCGTTGCACTAATGGAGGAAAATGCTGCTTGTTCCCTTCACTTTTTGGTAAAAAGCAAAGCCAAAAGGCCCAAACACAGCAGCCTATCCACCCACATATCAAGTGTGGGAGAGGCCAATACAATTCTCAATAAAACTTAAGTACAAGCTAAGGGAGGCTGGGCATAATACAGCAAACCCAAATCAATTGTGTGGTCTACAGAAGTCAAGCAATCAACAGCACGACTTCTTTTTTATAATATATTAAATTGAAAAGAATAATAAAAATTATAACATAAAATTAAAATGCTGCTTGTTCCCTTCACTTTTTGGTAAAAAGCAAGGCCAAAAGGCCCAAACACAGCAGCCTATCCACCCACATATAAGCTAAGGGAGGCTGGGCATAATACAGCAAACCCAAATCAATTATGTGGTCTACAGAAGTCAAGCAATCAACAGCACGATTTCTTTTTTATAATATATTAAATTTAAAAGAATAATAAAAATTATAACATAAAATTAAAATATAATTATAAAATTAATACTATATAATATACTTATTAAGTTACTGAGTATATGAAATGAAACGGGATGAAGCGAAGTGGAGCGGGATGGAGCAGAGAGTGATATTACCATACGCGCTTAATGGAGGCGGGGCTCTGCAGGACTCAGCTGGGAGGGGATTATTTCCATCCCTAAGTAAAGTTTAGGAACTATTTACCCATGTTTAATTTTATGACCATCCGTGCTGCAGAATTTTGGACTGCTGAATCGGACGGCCACAATTAAAATGAAAAAGAATAAGAATTAATGTGGTCGATTGGCCCCTGGCCGAAAAAAAAAGGTAGTCGATTGGCAACAAAAAAAAACTCCAGGCCGATCCGAACCCCATAAGTCCATAACCGCTTTCTTCACATAAATCTTAGCCTTTTTAGCGCCTAAGACCCCCCACAATTTTTCTTAACACTCGCAGCTTGTCAGCTTCAGCTATGGAAGCTCTGCAAGGAGCCGTCCCTCAAGTCCCGCGTCCCCATTTCGAACCAGACACTGATAAAATCAGGCGCAAGCTCATGGACAACGGCGTGTATCCAACTCCCAAGATCGTTCACACCCTCCGCAAGAAACAAATACAAAAACACAGCCGCAAACTCAACCGCTTCGCAGAGGAAGACCCACCTCTCTCTCAGTCCCAAAAACAAACACTTGCTGAAGAAACCCAGTTCCGAACTCTCAAGCGCGAGTACAGGGACTTCACCAAAGCTGTTAAGGCAAAGACTGGTGGTGGTGATTTCATGGTTGGGAGGCCTTGGGAGGGGCTTGAGAGAATTGGGTTCCGAGAGCTGGCCAGTACTAGCGCGGAGTACTGCGGAGAGAAGCTGAAGAAGGAGGAGTTGAGCGCATTGAGGGAAATGTTCGAGGCCCGGAAGCTCGAGGAGTTGAAATGGGTCTTGGATGATGATATTGAGCTCAAACCAGGGTGGTTGGATGGTGAAAATAGGGTCTGGGACCCGGCTAAGCGGAGACGTAGCGAGGGCGAGGTGATTCAGTTTCTTGTTGATAGGTTTGTATTGGGATTTTGGTGGTGATTTGGTAGTGGTTTTAGAAGGCTGTATTATCTGGGTTTTTATTAATTTTAGGAGTTCTTTTTTTGTGATGCAGGCTTAGTGCTACAGAGTTTTCGATGAGGGACTGGAAGCTTTCGAAGATGATGAAACAGTCAGGGTTGCAGTTCACTGAGGGTCAGCTGCTTAAGGTTCTTGGAGGGCTTGGTGCTAAGGGACGTTGGAAACAGGCATTGTCTGTTGTGGAATGGGTATACAATGCTAAGGGCAATAAACATTGCAAAAGCAGGTAATTTTATTGGTGGAAAAATGTGGTTATGCTCATATATGTTTCTTCAACCACTATTAATGTACATATTGATGCATGATCCGTTGTGCAATCTATTTATTTTATGTTATTAAATGTACATATTGACGCATGACGAGTTAGTCCTAATTTTACTGAGTTGTGTTAAACTACACTTTTTAATCTTGTTGGAAAATTGATGCATCCTGTAGGTTTGTGTACACGAAACTCTTGGCAATTCTTGGGAAGGCACGGAGGCCCCTGGAAGCTCTTGGCATTTTCAATCTGATGCATGTGATGTCTTGGTCTTTTGTAACTTTATATTTTCAAATCCGCCTTGACATTTTATATAGCTTTATTGGATGGTTTCTCACATTTAAGTCATTCAGGGAGATTGCCATATATATCCTGATATTGCTGCTTATCGTAGCATTGCTGTTACTCTTGGTCAAGCTGGTCTTCTGAAGGAATTGCTGAAAATTATTGAATGCATGAGGCAGAATCCTTTCAAAAGAAATAAAAATATGTTCCAGAAGAACTGGGACCCTGTCCTTGAACCCGATGTGGTGGTCTATAATGCTGTAAGAGAGCATTTTCTCTTTTTTTCACTTGTCATTCCTTGATATAATTTAATCTATATATTGATGTGATTTTCTCTTCCAAATTGGTTGCCAGATACTGAATGCTTGTGTTAAATGCCATCAGTGGAAGAGTGTATTTTGGGTGTTTAACCAATTGAGAAAGAGTGGTCTGAAACCTAATGGAGCAACATATGGACTTGCTATGGAGGTAGTAACTGGTTTATGACATTTATCAACACATAATAGTTTGAACGTATGTCTTTCTTGTTATGACCTAATTGAATATGGAAATATAATATGATTCAGAGGCTGATACATGAGAGTATGTTATACATCAAAACTTCAGTGTTGCATTTAAGATTTTTGTATTATCTATCGGTTCTGCTGCTAACAATGCAATCTACAGAAACAATTTGGATTTGACACGGTGGCCTACGATTATAATACTTTAAGGTTGCATTTGGATATATGAATTTAAAATGAGAGATTTGGATTGAAATTTTAGTGTAAATTTCTTAGTTGGACGTTACAAATATTAATTGTTTATGTTAATAAAATGCACATATAAATTTGATTACTTGAGAATGAGGGATTCCAAATACTCAAAAACAAAAAAGATTTTGTTTCAAATCCTTCTAAATCATTTATATATTGAGTTTTCTCCTTAATTCATAAAAAAAAGTATCAAAAGTCAAAACTCCTAATTTATACTAAAAAGTTAAATCCAGACCCATCAATTTAAATTCAACATCCAATGCAACATAAATATGTTATATAGGGTGTAATTTGAAAGAAGTAATTATCAAAGAACTATATAGTCGATGTGTTGTTTTAACGTAAAATATTAACATGCTGTTGTTCTATGGAATTATATGTTACGAAGTGCTTGGGATCCTCAACTAGTGCTTTATCCCAAACAAAAATAATTGGGGTCAGCTATATGAGCCTTCAAACAACTTAGGTTCCTAAAAAATATGACTCTCCTCTGCCACTTGGACCTAATTATCATATACTTTCTACCACTGCTAGGTCTCTGATAGTCTGATGCACATAACCAAATCATCTCAAGATGAATTTCCATATGTTCACTCCTATTAGTGCTACCCAAACCCATTATACACATTTATCTTTTCCTGCACAAGAGAAATTTCACATGCAAAATGTTATTTGTCCTCAGATTATATATGTATTCAAGTCTTACAGGATTTGCTTGTTGTCAGGTAATGCTGAAATCTGGAAAGTACGACCTTGTGTACGAGATCTTTAGAAAAATGAGAAAAAGTGGTGAAGCTCCAAAAGCTCTTACCTACAAAGGTAATTCTTTTTGTATCTCATCTGGTATTGAGATGGATGTAACATTTTTGGTCCCTCAATACATATAATTTGTTGTTTTCCAGTTGTTGTCAAAGCTTTTTGGTGTGAGGGAAAAGTCAATGAAGCTGTGGAAGCAGTCAGGGATATGGAACAAAGGGGAGTGGTTGGAACAAGCAGTGTATATTATGAGTTAGCTTGCTGCCTTTGTAACAATGGTAGGTGGCAGGATGCTCTGGAAGTGGTAAGATTCTTTGTCTGCGGAGTTTGGATCTATTGTCACTGACTTTAGTTATTTATGGGTGTATTCAAAGTTTCAAACTGTGTGTGATATTTATGGATATCATTCTTCATCTGATTCAATCTGCAAAGAGTCTTTGGTGGCACTTCCTTATATCAATTCCTGCCATTTTTTTCTTCCAGTTTTTATCAATTTTTATCAGTTAAGTTTGCAGGGTTTCTATTTCAATCTTTGAACGAGGTGGGAAAAAGGGATGAGTTAATTTGCTGGGTTCTTTGTGTACAATTGGCTTATTGCAAAATAGGAGATTTTTTGTGGTACAATTCATACATAGTAGTATTTTTAATTTTTTTTAATTTTGCTTTATCACCATAAGTATTAGTATTCAACTCTCAACATTTTCCAGAGCATCAAGAATTGAAGCTTGGCCAATTCATTTATATGCTAGTTTTCATGGCCGATCCATTTATATGATCCTGTGTAACTAATATGGATAATTTTTTTCTTTCTAAAGTGGACTCATCCTCGTAAAAAATTTCTTCCTTTCAATTTATTTGAAATTAGGTTAAAGGGTGCATTTTTTATTTTTCTAATTTATGTGTTACAAGAAGAGGTTCAGGACTTGATTAGAAATATGTCATTTCTACCTTAACAAGTTTTATTTATAATAGTTGTATCAAATTATATATTGGCATGAAAAAAAGTCATTTGGATCATTTTTATGATTTAAAGGTCATTGTAGAAGTATGACTTTATGGTTGAGCAAAAGAGAATTCAGTATTTGTGTTTTATGTGATTTGCTTGTCTCTTATGCTAGACCTGGATATTGATGGATATAACATGTTGTGACAATTGTCAAAAATTTGGGCCTTTGACATTCCATTTCTTAGTCAAATAGTTTTCCTTTTGTTAGGTTTTAACTCTGTAGCTGCTTTGTAATTAATATTTATTGTGGACCTTGAATTTTTAGTTTTCTTTGAAATATGCCTGCAGGTTGAGAAGATGAAAAACATTTCTAATACTAAACCTTTGGAGGTCACCTTCACAGGCATGATATTGTCTTCCATGGAGGGTGGACATTTTGATGATTGCATGTCTATATTTGAACACATGAAAAACTATTGTGCCCCTAACATAGGGACCATAAATGCAATGCTGAAAGTTTTTGGTCGAAGCGATATGTTTTTCAAAGCTAAAGAATTGTTTGAAGAAATCAAGATAGCTGAATCTGATTCTGACCCTTCGCTGGAAGGTGGTGGTACTTCCCTTGTCCCTGATGAGTACACATATACCTCTATTCTCCAGGCATCTGCCAGTGCTCTGCAATGGGAATACTTTGATTATGTGTACAAGGAGATGGCTCTCTCTGGATATCAAATAGATCAAAGTAAACATGCATGGCTGCTTGTGGAAGCATCCAGAGCTGGGAAGGTAACTATGTAGAAAAATATTTTAGATCTTTTGTTTGTTCTCCGCAAAAACTGTCAACTACTTGTGTGTTCTATTATTGCCAAAAGTTTTGCTTCTTTTTTGTTTTTGTTTTTTCCTATTCAGAGTCTCATCAGTTATGTGGCCAAGTGATCCTATTAAAGTTACTGGATGAGCTCAGTCATGGAAACTTATGGAGCATATTTGTTTTCATGCAGTGGTATCTGTTGGAGCATGCATTTGACACAACTTTGGAAGCTGGGGAAATTCCCCACCCGTTGTTCTTTATTGAAATGTTACTTCAAGCTACTGCTCGACATGACTATAAGAGAGCCATAACCCTGCTCAGCACGATGGCTTATGCTCCATTTCAGGTCAGTGAAAGGCAATGGACAGACCATTTTGAGAAAAATGGAGACAGGATCAGTCAGGATGGTTTAGAGAAACTATTGGATGCTCTACATAATTGTGGTGTAGTGTCGGAAGCCACAGTCTTAAATTTATCAAGATCGTTGCACTGTCTATGTCGATCTTACAAATCAAGAGAATTGTCAAGTTCTGTTGCTTTTGGCAGTGGAGCTGCAGACACATCATCCTTGGATGGTAATAATGAGGGATTTGATGGCAATGAAGGACCAATTATGCCAAATGATTCTTTAAAATTAATTGATTGTAGCCCCAAGCCTGGCATGGATCTTCTTGATAACAATACTGATGTTCCTTTAGATTTGTTTTCTGTTCATCACACTAGCATCAGAAGAGATGCTGCTGCTGTTACAGAGACAGTTTCCAGATCATTGGATCATAATTGTGATGAAGATGGAGAAAACTCAGAAATTGATGAGGAAATTGAGACACTGATAAATGTAGTTGATGATTCTCATGAATCTGATTTGCCCTCAGGATATGAAATACTGAAAGACTGGAAGGAAAGAAGGAAAAAGGATGGGATACTCTTCCCCTTTCAACTTGGCCAGAAGTAAGTTAAATTTAGGAGTGTTGAAACAGTCCACATTTCTATTCAGCATATTTCTTCTGTCAATGTGCATATATAGGAAAAGTATTTACGAAGGTTCTAAGGCATCTCCTTTGCCGATGCCTCCTATCAACTTTCTATGTAAAGCTGCATACTCAGTTATGTCCACACAAAAAAAAAAAAAATAATCCAAAATTTTATGCTTTCTCTTTGAGAAATTTTTCTTGTATATTATTTGTGTAATGCGAAATTCTTTGGAGAGAGAGAGAGAGAGAGAGAGAGAGAGAGATTGAGTGCAATGTCCATAAGAAAATCTGATTCACATTCTTAAAAAGTGCATTTTCGCATGCACTTGTCTCTTCAATCAAATAACAGTGACAATTGCACATTGTATCTTATATAGTTATATCTATCTTGGCATGCAAAATCCCTATCTCTTTCTTATAGTTTAATTCTGAAAATCTATAAGCTCCTTACAAAATGATACCTGGAAATGGAAAAAAAGAAAAAAAAATAATTCACAGATGAAGCTCCCATGCTCCAGATTTACAAGGCCAACCTATTTACACTAACAGTCATATGAAAACATTGGTGCACCAGCATAATATCTTCCCATGCTCGGTTCTTGCTCAACAATTGAGTTACCCATGTGCGAGTTTCATGTCAAGGTCTGCAAACATTTGCAAAGATATCAATATGAATTACAACTATAAGAGGCATGTAAAGGAGCATTAGATACAGTTTTTTTTTCTCTTTTGCCAGGGAGCATTAGAAACAGACATACAGTTTAACTACAGTAAATCTTTGTATAGATTGACATGATAAAATAACACCTCAAAGCCATAAACTATGAATCTTTTAAGTATTTTAGCATGAAAAATATTTTTTTAATTTTTAATTTTTATCCAAATATATAGTAGATGAAATTTTTTTGCTGCAATGCAACAGTGTACAGCAGATGCACCACCCTATAGTGGAGCAAACTGCTAACAGCAGAACTTAGAAAACATTAGCAGGGATATTAAACTGAGCAATCACCACCTTTGAGTGGGGCATTTGCCCCAATATGGGTCAAGCTCTCAAATTCAAGTTCATGGCATGCAAGGATAGCATCCTACAAAAAAAAATCATGGAATCTACTGACATTGTATGCTAAAGCAACTGATGATGTGAATTACATAAGAGAACTTTACCAAGTTTTCTACATTTCAATGCTTTCATTGCTGCTTTGGCAAAAACTTGTGCTGCTTCTGCTTCAGCTTCTGCTGCCTCTGCCTCCCTTGCTGCCTCTTCAGCTGCTGCAATGGCAGCTTCTGCCTCTGCCACGGCCTGCGCGGCAGCAGCAGCAGCCTCTTGTGCATTCATGCTCCTCATCTTGGTTAGCTCTGCATCAACTTGGGATTTAGTAAGAATGTTGACATCACTCTTATCTGCTCTTGAAGAATCCTTCTGCTTTCCCTCCAAGAGCAACGTTGAAGAGCTTCTTCTTTTCTCAGAAGTTGCTGAACTTGGTGCAATTCGGTATCTATGCTTTACCTGTCAACAGATTGACCAAGGAAATATGATCCATTCCTGAATTATAACATATCATTTGATTTCATTAAAAGTGCATCTTCCATATTGTAAACTTCTCTCTAATAGAAGGTATCAAGGTACACATACCACATATGCCAATATTCTTAAGTACTAATTCATTCACATCCATAGTTGTGAGAGGATTATCACCTTATTATCTCTGTCATGCTTAGATCTTCGGTATGACCTTAAAAAATGTATAAATATCAAAATGGACATTTTTTTGCAGGCTTACAAGGCCAAGGATTTTCCATTCAATCAGATTCATGAGATCCTAGTCCACACATACTACAGTGAAAGCACCTTACGATACCAAACCTTGAGCAATTAATTACCTTAATTAGTTTTCCATTGGCTGCCATATGCTTTAATTTTGTTGACAGTAGCTTTTTAATGTTTGGTGGTGCCCAATACTGTTCCTACAAGATGAAAATTGATAATGTCAAAATTCCTCCAGATACAACAAAACAATATAACATATACAAACATAACACACAGACATTCCCTGCCAGAAATTTTAAATATTCCCAGTTGGACTTTCACTGTTCAGTTGGGTGAGATTTTACCAAGGTATTTGAAAAGACTGACTAAACATCAAGGTAAGTTAGTGCGGGATTGATATATAGTAATACTTCTAAGAGTATTCAATCCCAGAAAGTTGAGATTGACAACAATGTGATCAATAATACAGCAAACATGAGGGAGAAAGCATGCACTCTTCCCTATTTTCCTTCAATTTTTTTTTTCCTCTCTTCATTTGCTTCCAAAGATAACAGAACGATGCACTTCAGTTATTTTGACTTCTTAATTATTTATTTCTAAACTTATAGGTTTCTGAAATATTGCTAAGTGATGGGTTTCCAAAATTATGAATCTTTATTCACAGATATATATATATATATACCTCTATGTACATAGCAATTGAAGCCCTGTCAGAACCCCCTGGCTCCTTCAAATTTGTTATAGCTTCTAGTATAAGATGATCCAACCTACAACCAACCAGAAGTGTTTCCGATATAACTAGTCAATAACCATGTCAAGAAAAGGTGGCAGCATGTCATCCAATACGATGTCTTTTTGCCATTTTAAATGTGAAGGTTGAGATATAGACTCTTTTTGCAAGATATTTTTGTAACTTGTACGTCACAGAATGACAGAAGTAATATCAATATCCATATAATGTAGTGATCTAACCTTGCAATTGGTTGTTTTGATTCAGCAGTCTGCACCTTTCCGCCAGTGATGGCAAGAGGCTTAGCATCAACAATTTCTTCATGACTTTGAAGTACAGTACTCTCAGCCAAAGGGTTATTATCATGTTTAGGGGTTGGTAGGCTCCTTTTAAGTGCAAGCTTAGCCTTCTGCCTAGAACCCCATATTGCTGTCACATTTATATTTCTCCATTTGTCCTATCCAAGGAAACGACTACAAACATGAATATACCAAAAACACAAAATGTGATATTGGCAACTATATTAAGTATGAAGCTCTAAATTTTTGGGGTACAAACCGAAACACTATCCATCTAAATCAAATTATGGATCTTCCAATCTAAAGAGATTATAAATCCTATTTAAAAATGGATACCTTGAGATCAACATTTGAACGTAGATGCAAGACAGCACTGAATTCTGGATCTGTGAGTATTGTGCGCCATTTTCCTGCCCCATGTTTAAGTACTCC
Source organism: Purshia tridentata (assembly GCA_003254885.1). Classification (NCBI taxonomy): domain Eukaryota; kingdom Viridiplantae; phylum Streptophyta; class Magnoliopsida; order Rosales; family Rosaceae; genus Purshia; species Purshia tridentata. The sequence goes on along the minus strand of QANT01008046.1, from coordinate 22,120 downwards.
AGCTTTAAGGGCTGCTTCTTCTTCAGCAGTCCACTTCTGCTTAGGAGCACCCATCAACAGAAGTCCAAAACTCTTCCAGAATGAAATCCGCACAGTTAAATTCTGCAACCCATCAGCACTTTCAAGATGATAAATGCTGAAGAGTAAATAGCCTCAATTACAATATAGGAACTTAGAAGACCCAAAAAATAGCATTTGAATTAAAGAAAAATCATATTTCTTGAAGACCATAACTACCCCAAAGAAATGAAATAAGTAAGCATAGCCTAACTGTCAAACTTAAAAGAACTGTTTTCGATTACCTTGAATTTATCCACTAAATTATATTCCATTACTTGAAAAGCATAACATATTCAAGTTCAATCGTAAAACAACGAAAAAATAATAAGATGCAATGCCTTGATTTTCGAAGCTGTGTTTAACTCAGACAGTGCCTAACAAAATCCAGCCTCAAATAGACTCCACATGCGCTCCACAAACTACCAATGCACGCGCAATATCCAATTTTGCACGCATAACACAATATATAAATAGAATTCCAATTACAAGTTTAATACTTAATCGTCTTAAGCATATCTTCAATTTTTTTTTATTTGTCAATTTTCGGTCTAAATCAGCTCAAATTCTGAAAATTTGTACACGAAGTTGAATTTCAAGTCCCTCACCTAAGCCATTCACATTAACAACATGTAATGGCATGAATATCGGCGATTCCCACACACACAACATAAAAAAAGGAAAAATTCATAATTTATATAATAAGTGTGAGATTTTTTAAATTAAATACCTCTGCGATTTCGCTGCAAAGCAAGTCGCCGATACAAAAAGAGAGAGAGATGAAGAAGCAGAGTTGTACCGGATCGGAGAGATTGCAGAGAAGCTGACGAAGAATGTGGGCAAACTGAGATTGATTGGATTATCTGGAAATTCAAGTATTGAAAATTTTACGGAGATTTCTTTGGTTTTGATTTTGTTGGTTTTATCGTTTAAATTTTCATGTTGTCCGAAAATTAAAGAGAAATTCCATTGAGTCTTTCCCTTTTGAGAGATGGACAGACCTGCTTGGGTTTTGGGATGCTGGGACCACTAAATACTAATGGCTCCTCAGTTTCTTGAAATCAAGTTAGACCCCTATTTTTGAACACAACTTACACTCACACCCCCATTGCCTTTTGTTTTATTTCTTCTATTTTTTCCAAATGTCTTGGAAATTATAAAAGATTGTAATATAAAAGGTTATTAATTAATAAGGAAAATATGTGGACAAATAAGGAAAGGTATTAAAAAATAATTGAAATTGGTCCACTTTAAGTCTTTGTGTGGAGTTTTCAAGTGAATGTTTATCATTTGATAATTATCGTCTATAATTATATAGAGTATTTCTCTCATTTAGATATCTCATGCGAAATAAGTGTAGAACAAAAAGCGAGAAGGAAGCTCACCAATTTGTGCAGTAGAAGCCTACTGATCTGTGTGAGAGCTCTTTCTCTCCCTAAAATCTCTTTGCAAAAAGAAAAATTCTAATTATATATACATAATTTATTCTTGTATCTTATATAAAAAAAAATTTGTATACTTTTGTACAAAATGTTAAAAGTTTTAAACATGATTTATAATTAAGTCCCTCGCAAGATCTTTGAATATTATTGTTAGGGTGATTATGTAACTTTTCTTTCAACTGAAAAATTATTTAAAAGATTAAAGACCCTATCATTTATTTTTATTCTAATCCAATTTACTCTTATAAAAAACAAAAAACAAAAGAGAGTAAATATAAATATTCTATTTGGGGCTAAATAAAACAATTCAATAAAGTCATGCGCAATTTCAGTATACCAAAAAATAAAGGAGTGAAGCAGCAACTTTATTAAAATAGTTGTAAAACAACAATGTCAAACAGACTCTACTTTCATCTCCGCTTTCAGTTATAGTATAAGTAGCCAATTTGACAGGGCGCGAGTTCGGTTCTTCCGTTGATTCGTTCATTGGCGATGGCGAGCTCTCTGCAACGCATCTCGAGCCATGCTCGTCTTCTCCGAACTACCATGGTCGCAGGTGGGTCCAGACCGTTCTCGGCGGACGCTTTGGTTGAGTACTTGCCCGGCGAGATCGGCAAGGTATCCGGCATTCCCGATGAGCATCTTCGCCGGAGGGTACGACCCTCTTCGTTCTCTCTCTGAAATTTCATTTGGGTTCATTTCTAACTTTGACATCATTTCAATGGGGCGCATTCTCAATGGGGCGCATGACCCATTTCGAGTTTTGGTTTTTCGATCGATTTAGGGCACTGAAATGTGCCAATTCGTTGTCTTTGCTTGGAAATGGCAAATCTTGAGGCCCCAAATTGTTATTTTTCAAAGGGAGCTACAAGCTTTGCATGGTTACTAAGCAAGTTTTCTACTTTATTGAAATTGATAGTGATTGGAAATTTCTTGGCAGGTTGTAATCTACTCACCTGCAAGAACTGCGTCTCAACAAGGATCGGGGAAAGTTGGAAAGTGGAAAATCAACTTTATTTCCACACAAAAGTATGGTTGTGTTTTCATTGTTATAGTTCGTATTTTGAAAGAAGTATGTGGGCTTTGAGAGAGTGCCAATTCGGTTATGGAATTTGAGTTTGCTTTTGATTCTCATGGTTTTTCTGGGTTGTGGGTATCTTCTATTTTGGTTCATGGTAGGTAGATAGGTTTTTTACTTTTTGCTGAATATAATCTTGTGCACCATGATTTTCTGCTGAACAGTGTGAATGATCTGTTAGAAGTGATACTTATGCATGCTAGTGATTTCATTTTGAATTTTGCACAGGGACAACAGCTGAGCTATTCTTGTTAAATTTGATGTTAAACCAAACTAATCTCTTAGAAAGTGTTAATTACAGTAGTAACCAGCTAGGTAATTATCCTCAGACTCAGTGAATCTCTGTCAACTGATAATGATCATTTAAATTGTTTAACCTTTGCTGAGCAGTTGAGTAGTCCTAAGACGACAGTATAACTTGAAAACCGTGTTTTTTCTGTTTTTTGGTCTCAACCTGATAAATGTGTTTTTATTCTTTCTTGGATTTTGATTGAACTATTTGAAGTCATCTCTCAATTAAGTCTTGAAATAGACTTATTTTTGTTCTCAAATAATTATTGAATGATGATTTTGTTACCATAATAAGATGATTAATAGGCTCTCCTCATAATATGTTCGTAGGTGGGAGAATCCATTGATGGGCTGGACATCCACTGGGGACCCATATTCCCATGTTGGTGATTCCGCACTGGGTTTTGACAGCGAAGAAGCTGCAAAGTCATTTGCACAGAGACACGGTTGGGATTTTGTGGTATGTTTTGTTTTGTTTTTTCTTCATGTGCTTCAAATAAATTTCCTTGTCTTTTAACTTCAAGATACTTTCTAGTCATCTCTCAGCATGTGCTTGTACTTTCATGAAGAGTTGTCTTTACTTTTTCCTAGTTATTTCTAGCATTACACAAACAGAAATGGACCATTCTAGGAGTAGAACTTTATTGCCTTTTAAGTAAATTTAGTGTGTTGACCTAGGCATATCATCCTCCAAAAGGGGGGAAAAAATATATCCAGTGCGTTAACATTTGTCAATTACCTTCCACTTCTAAATGATTTTGTGCTTACATATTTTGTATTGTAGAACAATAGTAGCATTGCAATGCTAATTTACTTTCAAAATTTTCATAGTTTAAAACCACTTATCATTCTATAATGGAGCAAGGTTTTTTTATTTCTAAATCTTATTTTTTGGATTCTCCTTAACCTATTAATGATGGTTCTTGAACTCATCTGCAGGTTAAGAGGCGGCACACGCCATTACTGAAGGTATGTGATTCTTTCTTCATATTTGGTGAAGCTATTTTCACTCTCATGTGATAACATTTTCTTTTTATGTGTGAGCATGTATTTGGGGTTGGGGGAAGGGTGCACACAGGAGACTGTTGTTATTAGAGATTAAAACAGTGGTTTAGTTTGGGCATAAGATATAATATCATTCTGAACTTTTCATGAATTGCTACTGGCTTGTGTCTTGCTCCCTGTATCTGTATAACATGCGTAATTGCAAACTCCATTGATTTTTAGCCACCCTAAGCTGTCATCTTTTCTAAGCTATGTGTTTCTTTGAAGTTAAATAGTTCTCACTATCATTCTTTTTGCCAATTCATGACATGGTACGTTAGTACAAGCTTTGTGTGTGGAACAATAAAGAATGCTTTCTGATGGCATTGACGGAAATGCCAGTGTCATAGTCCATTGTATGTTTAGTAGGTTGGAAATTTGGCTGCTTGCCTCTTTTCCAGTATATGTTAGGTAAGAAATGCAATAATTTGTAAAGATGATGGGGAAATGGAATAATATAGAAAGATGAGGAGTTGCCTGTCATTGTAATAGAAATTTTTTTATTCTGGTGACTTTCTTCCTTTGGACCTTGTCTTTTTTTCTTTCTTTCTTTTTTTCATTTGCACTCTTGGAATGTTTTTGACATTAAATGATCTTTGTATAAAAATATTTTGTTTCTTTTTTTTTCCCTTGAGATTTATAAATTATCCTCACTGTCTCTGGTTTCAGGTGAAGACATATGCAGACAACTTCAAGTGGAAGGGTCTCCCCCAAACTGAGTGATTTGTTTCACTGGATTTTTTTTCTCGGTTCTATCTTAAGAGGGTTGTGCAACAAAACTTAGTTTTCTTTGTTGTATTTCATTGAAAAAATCACTTGATCCAAATGAAACAACTTGATGAAAATAATAAACAGGATTCAATTTCTGAAGTATCTCCTCCTTTTCTCTGATATAAATAACGATACATTTGTTCCCTGTATGGTAGATTGAATGTTTACAATTTCTTCAAGGAATTTGTGCCAATCATCTGCGTTAGAGAGAAGCATTGGAATTTGATAAGTTTGAGTACGTCGTGATGCAGCTTGAATTATTTCCCTTGCTCTGGTGGGATAAGTAGCATGGGGTTTTTCAGTATGAGTTATAAACCATTCCATGGGTGAATGTGAGAAGCGCATGCAAATGCTACCATAATGAGATACCATTGATTGACATACCGTGAGTTAAAATGAAAGGCTGGATCTCAATGTTGAACTTCTATAAATCAGAGTTTAGAATTGGTCACTGTCGGTCATCCTTATCCCCAAAAATGCCTTTGAATTATTATTTTTTATCCTCATTTTGCTTCCATGAACATAAATGTGCACTTTAACAGACGCACAGGATCCTTAACGCTTTCTAATAAGTTTGTGGAACTAGGATTTGCAGTCTCAAAATCAAGATGAGAAGCTTTTCATTAAGCATGCAATTCAAACCATTTTACATGGGTGGATTTTCTAGTGCAAACATTCGCAGCACTAGGCTATCTTCAACCGAGAAATTATGGCAACTTTGTTTTTCCCAGAGTCGAGTATAGCAGTTGTAGAATGAATAATACTTAATAACTTTGCTTTTTTTTTCTTTTCTTTTTTCATAATTTTTTTATGTCGTACATTATTCTAGTCTTCTACCCAAGGCACCTCCTCAAATTACATGTTACCTAAGACCAGATATTTAACTTATTATATAATCAGCTCCACCACACAATTCTCAGAAAATTGGCTGGTCCTGTCACTAAACCTAGCATGCTGGATTGAGATACAAAACTCACAACTCAAAAAACATGCTGCAGATGCTATGTGGTAGACATGCGATCCACTTCAGATTTGGAATCAGATGATTTTTTAACTATGCAGCTGCCAAACCTCCTGACGAGTTTAACCTGAAGCGAACATCCTATTAACAGTAATCCCACCAGTATCAGGTAACAGCTGCTTCATGTAGTACTTGGATCTACGGGACAGATTAATCTTTCTCCTCCGTTTTTCTGGTATTGATTCAATTGAACATTCTGAAAAACCACGTCTCACAAACCTGTATAACAAACAACGGGCATCATTCTTCAAGAGTGAGCAATGAGCTTTAAAATGGGAATAAAATTACCCTATGAAGTTAAAAAATGAAAAAATGTAACCCTTCCCACTTTCTTGCCATCAGATGATGATTCCCCAACCAAAAAACCTGAACTACATTACAGTTATGTACTCTATGTAAAAATAACATCTCAGACATTACTCCATTAACTAGTAAGCCATTCATGTATAGCATGTATTTCAAGTAGCAGGAACTAACCAATCTGCAGTTCGGGTTGTAAGCAAGAAGAGCTTCTCCAATCTCAGAGAAGATGCCTTCTTCTCAATGTAATCTGCAGACAAAATCTAGGAAATTATGGACTGTCCGTGCAAGTAGAAGCATAATAGGTAGATATACAAAAACAAATGAAAGGCAGCAGCGGAGCCTAGAACCAACTATTTGAGGTCAGAAATCCGCTACATGAATCCTGGTCCTGCAACTTGTCCTATCCAACACCATATCTTTATTTTAAGTCACAAGCAACAATATCTTTCCCAATTACATCACCTTCGTTATTTTTGGTCTTCGTCTTCCCATAGCACTACCTTCTATGCTGATTAAGTCACTTTCTAATAGGTGCACTTGTTGATCTCCAATCAACATATTCAAACCACATGATGCAGTAACAACAGTTCGGTTAGAAAGAAATTACCTTCTTCAGAATCCCAAGACTAAACTCGTTGCTCAAATCTAACAATAAGCCCCTTTTGGTCTAGAGAAAGATGCATATGGTAGTGCAAGAGTCGTTCAATGAAAATAATAATTAATAATCAATACCTAAATAAGTCAAAGAGTAAATCTAAGAGTTAAGTGTTATTAAGAGTGAATTTCTTTGGATCTTAGAAAGACCTGATATTTTAAGTTTTCTAAGGGTCTCCCTTTATCCAATGAGTCTTCTAGTATTTCTATATTATTTAACAAGTCTTTTATTACATTTATGAATTATTCTAGGAGTAGGAGTCCATCTATTTGAAGCCTATAAATATGGATATCTCTTGTAAAGCAAACCAGACTTCAGATAAGTGTCGTTGAAATGCTTGGTGCCTTGATATCTTATTTTTTTCACTCTTTCCTCCCTATTATCCTCAAATTCTTTAGAATTACGGCAATCTTATTCTTCTTTTCCTCTTAACCACTTTTAATTATTAAAATTTCTATCATGTAAAACACGCCATGATCCTAAGCAACAACCCACCTTGTGTTGGCCTACATCACCACTACAGTTAGTAGATATAAAAATAATAAAAAATAAGCACAGAATCACAATCATGAATTCAGCACAACCTTTTGCCAGAACGGAATGTGGATCAATTCACATCATGTCCTTTTCTTCCTTTTTTTTAATTGGGTGCCAAATTTCAGTTGTGCAACATCTTGGATCCAAGATGTTTAGTAGCCAAAAATAAAAAATAAATAAATAAAGGTAATCCAACTATATGTAGGTTTGACCAGAGATACATGTAAAAAATAACTGTTACTGATATTCCTTCCTCTTTTTCTTAATCTATGGCATGTGGAATGCCAATCCAAGATGCCACTTTTTAGGAGATACGCATAATATCATTACAAAAAGAAGGGTGAAATTTTCAGCAACAGGAAAATCATTTGAGGTGCAGTGTGGAAGAGAACACGTGCACAGTAATGAGAACTCTACTATTACAGCTATTGTTAATATAATCATACCCTTTCAAAAGTTTTTGAAGAAGAAAATTGCTCAGCAAGTACATTAAAATTATAGAGAATTGAGGAAAGCAACAAGGGCAAACCCCTATTCAAGTTTTTACAGTATCTTACCAAGTAATTTATCTCCCTGTCCTTGTCCACGGCAATCAGGAGAAACTGCAATAGCAGCAACCTCTGCACATTTCTCCTCTGCGAAAGGAAAAAGAGCAGCACATGCAATGATTTGACCTTCTCTTTCCACAACAATGTAGGAATCCAATTGTTCAAGTAACTATTTGAAGAAAGCAACACAAAAACATGAAATTGAATTCAGTTCAAAAAAAACAATACAGAAATAAGAAAAGATCAGTTATTACTAAAATAATAATCAGTTTAAAATACAAATATATATATATATATATAGTAAACAAAATAAAACACCAGGAGCACAAACCTCTTCATCAGTTCTCATAACCAACGTGCCAGATGCTTCTAAAGGTTGAAAAATTTGTCTTATTCCAAGGAGGTCTGATACCCTAGCCATTCGTGTTCCTTCATAAACATCACTAAGAATGGACATTTACTGCACAAGTCAGTGGATAGATGGAAGAAACCATAGGTATATATTAGGTATCATTAAGTCTTAAAGCTAGACTCTTATTAAAACCAAGAAGCTATCCCATGTATCTAGTATTAGGTCCTATAACATAATTAATGCACGATAATGTGAATTCCTTGGCCCAACAATACTTTTTAAAACAAAAAGTAAATTTACATTGAGGAACCACTATTAATTAATCTTTACATCCAATCCAAGCACACTGAAAACAGGCTCTAATGAACTCCTCCAATTTTACTAAATGACATTATCATGTTTATATTTGTCATTTGGATTTCCAGGTTTGAAGAATGCTGTTTGGATTTCCAGTAATATCTGACCAGGCTAGTAAGCCACAGAATATTGAGAAACAAACTTAAACAGGGAAATGACAATATGTTGACAAATAATAACATCAAGGACACAAAGCCAAGGCAATTATGTGACCAATCTATAAAAAAATTTGGAGACATTTACTGCAAAAGATAGCATACCTAGCCACCATAGTCCCCATTCCATCTCTTTTAAACAATTCCAACAATAAAACTCCCCCTTTAGTGCCATCTAACAGATGAACTCTTTGAACACCTCCCTGGCAATAAATCAGAAACTACCATTGGCTGGGTTCTTGAGACTCAACATATAAAGAAGCTGAAATGCAGACACATTATGTGATGTGGTTCCCTTAGACCTGAGAATCTAATGAGTATGCCATGACATGCACAAAAGCAATTATGATAGTATTCAACCATTCATGCTAAGAACTGGTGTGAGAATCAAGGATTCAGCATTGTGGTAAATGGAAAAGATGCAGTAAGAGAACATAAAGGAAACAAAACCTGCTAAAACCATGGTGACCAAGATCAATGACAATGCTTAGCATATTTTGTCAAGTGTTCACATTTTTTGAAGTCATAGGGTGAAGGATTACATATAAACTCAACTTCTTTATCCCATCCACATTTGAAACATTTCATTTAAAACATGACTTAACAACCTAGTCCATCTATAACCTCAGCCTCTGAGTTTTGTAGCTAAATAAAATTTTAAACCTGTCTAAAGCCCAATGTGTGTGTAAACACATATTAGTAAAATAAGATCCCAGCAGTTCCAATCACATACTAATGTGTGCATGCACATATTGAAGTGAAAACCGGAAATTGGTCAATTTTTTTATTTCAACTTTATGAAAGACATGGTTATGAACAAGATGAATGAGCTTTTTGTTGAAGGTGATTTTTTTTTAAAAAAAAATCTGTATCAAAAGCGAGCTTTGCAACACCACTCAGGTTTTGATCAGATCTCAGTTTGTCGAACTAGAGACAAACATAAGTAGAAATCTTATAACACCCAAGAACATTTTAGGTGAATAACTTCACTGAATATCCAAATTTAGTAAAGTTCATAACAAAGAAAGGGGTCTGTTATGAGCTTACCCTGCAAACAAAGGCTGCAGCAGCCAATTCTGAAAGGTAACCATTTAATCGACTTTGCCGCTCATGTCCCCCAATGGCGAAACCTTGTTCACCAGACCACAATCCATTCCCATTGTCAAAACCAACACCATTGTGAAACTTTGCAGTATGCTTTTCCTTAAGAGGCTTCCCATTATGTTGATTATCATGTCCGAGACAAGAGAGGTTTTCTTCATCAACGGCTTTTACATAGCTAGCAGCTATCTCACTTTGCTTAGCCCGCTTACGAATCAACATGTCTGCTTCTTCAAGAGTCAAAAAACGAATAAGACGTCCACTCTCATCAAGAATTGGACCATCTATTATGCAGATAAGCTTGTCTGCTTCAATGGCCAAGGCACAAGCTGTTGCTACTTCATACGTGCTGAAATGTATAAGAGCATAAATCATCAACAACCAAGCACTACATAGGTATAAGAAGAGTTGGGAGCAGAAAATAATAGAGAAAATCTGTAATAAGCACTCTGTAAGCTTTTTATATGACAAATAGAAAACTATATATATAGCATACTTGCAATTTAAAACTTCTCCAGAGCTGGAATAGCCCAGGTTGCTCAATATCACAATACAACCACCATCAAGCCTCTCACGCATTCGAAGCACATCTACTTTCTTAACTTCACCTGTTGCCCCATAATCAACACCTGCAACGACTCCCCTTCTCTGCAAAATAAGATAATCAATTCTTTAATAATTTTGAACCAACAGCAGAAAATTCCAAAAAAGCAAACAACTTAAAGTTGAATGTTGCATTTGAAAGAGTAAGATTCTTACCTTGGCTGCAAGAAAGTTGCCACTAGCAACACTGACACCAACTTCATGCAAACGACTACTGTCACCATGTCGACGAATGTTGCATATGGAGGGTCCTGGAGAAAGCTTTGCCTCTATCATCACAGAAATTGCCCCGGCCGCTTCCATTGAAGCTGCTAGAGATTCTTTGTCAGTTACCCTGTACTGACCAACAAACTTTGGCTTCTTTCCTGCAACAAGTAACAACTAACAAGTACCTGCTTAATTGGTCCATTACCAGAAAGAACAATATGCAATCATAAAAAAAAATAAAAAATAAAAAATCACATTCTGAATACTCAATTAGATATATGATGAAACACTCACCTCTCTCAGCCAAAAGCTTATCAATTTGCACATGGGTCCCTGGAACAAGAACAAACCTGATCCCCAGGTGATGAAGAAAAGCTATATCCTGCATAACCAATATATAAAATAAATAACACAATAAAATTAAAATAAAAAATAAAAAAATCTTGCTTAAACGAAACTGTAGCACGCAAACTCCAACCAACAGAGAGAAAACAAAAAAGAAATGTATTTCCCTTGATTGTCAATGTTTGTTGCATTTCTCAGCAACCAAACAGTAAAGAGAACATTAGAAAAGGCAGAGGAGACCTGCCTTAAGAATGGGGTCCAAGTAAGGGCTAGACACAATTTCACCGGAAATGATGACAACGAAAGTGCCACCGCGGTGGGCCCACAAGTACGGCCAAGCCTCCCGAAACCACCGCACGAACTGCTCGTCCTCCATAGAATTGTAGCTTTCGGCGTCGCTCTCGCTCTCCTCCATCACAGGGCCAAACACATTGCTACTATTATTGTTGCTGCACTTGAGCGAGATTCCCATCCTGCCCTTCGCTCTTCCATTATTTACCAGCTGCACCCGCGAAGGCTGCTCGGCGGTTCTGGTTAGAGAACAGTGGCGAGACGAGTGGAGAAGCAGCTTGGTTGCTGTGGCGGTGATTCGGCGGTGGGTTCCTAGAGAGCTGTTTGTGGCGGCCATGAGAGTCACACAGAGACACCCTGTGCCCTAATTCAACGAGAAATGCTGAGAATGCTATGGCGCCAAATGCAGTGGGCCCCACACAGAAATTTCGAGTCCCCGCCCTAACCCCGCTTCACAATATTTTGGTCGTTGGTTTTTTGTTCGTTAGTGTTTATTGGCTCTCACTCGTCTTCTCAGCCAGTCAGCCTCATTTCGCACCAATAAAATATACTAGAAATTCCTTTTCATACCCACTTAATTGCTCACTTGACCCCACCCACCAGTCACTCGGCGGACTGCACCCCTGTCGGGCGACACCTCTTTCTCTCTCTCTTTGAATTCTCTCTTTTTGCTGGAAAGGTTGTCAAGCCTAGGGATGGCAATTATTCCCGTCTCCGATAAGCCCCGTGGGGCCCCGCCCCGATTAAGCAGGTATGGTAATACCACTCTCCGCTCCGCGGGGTCCCGTATACACGTTTAACTTAATAAATATATTATATAATATTAATTTTATAATTATATTTTAATTTTATGTTATAATTTTTATTGTTCATATGAATTTAATAGTGTTATAATCTAATTTAATGATGTTTTTATGTAATATGTGTATATTAATATATTTTATCTATATTATATCATATATTTGTGTTGATTTAGTATTATTTTAATAAGAAAAAAATATTTAAAAAAAGAGANTCCTTTTCATACCCACTTAATTGCTCACTTGACCCCACCCACCAGTCACTCGGCGGACTGCACCCCTGTCGGGCGACACCTCTCTCTCTCTTTGGATTCTCTCTTTTTGCTGGAAAGGTTGTCAAGCCCACTTTCATCGTCATCAACTTAACTATTTAGATCCGACATGAACGATAATAGCCCAATAAACTCATTAAAGTGCGAAGTCTTGTCTTAAAAAATCTTGTTGCAACTTATAGCTTAAAAAAATATCTTACTTAATACACTTCATAACAGAGAATAAATCTATTGTGAATGGCTCATAATTTGTTTTTACAAATTTTCAGCATCAAGCATTTAGCACCACTATCGAGCGCTCGATACTGATTTATTAATTTTATATTAGATTCTAACTCTGAAAATTTGAGCTTTATCCTAAATTTTAAAATTAACTTAACATGTAACATTCACAAACTCATTTTACGTTAACTGTCAAAAAATACTTTAAAAAATTGACGAAAAAAGCGATGCTGAACACTTAATGCAACGCTCAGTTATTATAAAAACTTTACTCCTGAGCACTCTGCGTTAGAAATTTAAAAAAAAGTGCAAACGTCTGCATCCCTCAACGATGTATAATTATTTATTCCAAAAACAATTTGTATTTGATTCACAACTCCTAACGCAACAAAAAGACCGGGATGCAAAAGAAGTGAGAGGGGAAGAAAAAAGGGAGGAGAGATAAGAGAGGAGGCATCGGTGCTTGGTGGCATAGGGTCCTCGAGAAGTGGGCAGGAGTGGTGGGGACAAGTGGCTAGGGGTGGGCCATGGGCGAGTAGGGGTTATGAGTTTTTTATAATTTTTAAATATTTTATTTTGTTTTTTGTTTAACAATTTTATACATAGAAAGTTGGAGAGAAAGAAATTAGAATGGGTCTAATGAGTAGTCTTATTTAGTGGGTATAAGTAGAACCACGGTCCACACGTAAAATACACGGCAAATATTTCGAATGCAATTAACTATGACAAGACTTGAATAGTACTCTCATCACAACCAAGTGCCAACTATGATGGTTGTTTTGTTTTGTACTTTCTTTTATTTATTTAAACGTGTCAAGACATGAATTTAGGATTTACCACTTGAGAGGGGCTGCCCAAGGCAGCTCTTACAAAGAGGTGGGCCCTATAATACATGGGACCTACCTCTTTGTGAGAGCTGCTCCATTGGGGCATGCCTCATAGAAGTCCGGCATGCCTCATAGAAGTCTCACGCCTTACCACTTCTCTGTAAAAGGTGAAGATTATTATTATGACAGCCTCTTTTATTACTTATTAGGTCATATAATACAATCGATCCTTAACACACAAGGTGGTATACCCATGATAGTCTGACAGGGAAGTTTTTTTTGGACCCCAAAAATATTGACAGTGCTATTAACACACCACTTAAGATTCATACATTATATCTTATCTTGTGAGTTGTGAGTGGAATAGAAATTATATTTAACTTCAACTCATAGAAGCTGAGTGAGAAGTGGGGTACGTAATAGAATTACTTTTTTCATAGTGACGGCAGTACTGAACTAAAGTAACTGCAGCAAACAAGGGTTGGCTTGGTCCAGTAAGTTAGGTAGGTGTTGCAGCTGGACTCACACTGAAAATCATGGGTTCTACTCAAAAATGGAGCTTAATTAAGTTGTTCATCACCGACTAATTTAAATTAATAAGCTCCAATTACCTCAAAAAGAAGTTGTGTCATGTGTGTGTGTGTGTTTGTGTGTGTGTGTGAGAGAGAGAGAGAGTGCAGTACCTGGAGAATGGCATCCAAGTAATAAGGACTATCAACAATCTCAGCAGCTATTACCACAACAAAAGTAGTGCCTCTGTTTACGAAACTGAAGGGCTGGATTTGCCGGAGGGCCTCCACAAATCTTGTATCTTCTTCTGAAATAGCATAAGCCTCATGACCCTCCCACCCACACCCTTTAGCAGCTGCCACCAACTTCAAGTTGCACCTTTTCCTTCTTTTTATTACCATTTCTTGCCACAGACTACCCAACCCACCAACCCTCTGATTTTTCACTCTCAAACTGTAATTGGAAATTTTGGGTTTGCAGTTCTGACTTGAAGAAGAGTAAGACCAAGTTTGATCATCACCATAATTTTGCTGGTAATTCCATGGCCTTGATCTTAGAGTTGCCATTGTTGTACAAAACCCAGGAAAGAAATTAGTTTATTAAACAAGTTTTGAAATAAAAAAAGGATATTTGTAGCTGGCTATGTGGGCAATAGAGACAGCACCAGAAACGCGGCAAAACGATAGAGTTGAGAGATGGTTAGAGAAAACAGAGTCAGCAGAGCAGATCGAGTTATTAAAATATATATAACAAAACAAATTGAGATTTATAGAGTTGGGATTTTGGGAATGTCAAGACACTTGTCCTTATTATATCAAGCAAAGCAGAAACAGTGGCGCCCTTGCGCTTCACGAACTGTAGTTTGTGAAAGGAACTCATTCTAATTCTCAATTATTTATGGACTTTTTTAACTTTTTTCTTTTCTGTGTCCTTTTTATTATTTTCATGATATATTATCTTATATGAGATATTTTTCATGGACCATATTTAATGGAACATTCTTTCACAATCAAGTGAGATTTATAACACATTAAACACACGTTATTGTTTTCGAAAATTATGATCAATAATTCAATGTGTGTATATATTTGTGCATGTCACTTCATAGTGTATGTGCATTAATTTATTGCATTTAGCCAGCATTGAGGGAAAGTTCAAACTCTACCTGTAACATATATATTTACAAGCAACAGTAATTAAATTTGGTTGCATACTTGCATGATTAGCAGGAGACAACTTAGTAATTAAAGTATGTACATTGTTCTACATATGGTAATGTGGTTCCAGCATATATATATCAACTCAAATTTGTTCACATACCCAAAGTGCTTCACTGGAGAAAATTTCAAAAGGGAGAGACGACAACAAAAAAAAAAAGATTCATTTATATGGCAGGCCTTCCTCTTTGTCAAACCTTCAACCTTATAAATTGGAACGATGCTATCACGTGTGCAAGGAATATGTTTTACCCTCTGAGGTTTGAACTTTGAACCATCCCTCCATAATAGAAGAAAGAGAGATGAAGAGAACTATGCTAAATAATAGTACCAGATTCCAATGGCATATTATAGGTATCTGACTATCTGCTTAGTCCCTAATCAGTTGGAACCTGTTCTATTTGTTTGGACCAAGTTGGTTAATAAAATACTTGGTTAATATTGATGTCTCTATATATTGGTCCTTTCAAGTTTCATGACTTTCATCATCGATCAATTTGAAATAAGAAATAATGCATGCCTCTTTTATTGCTCACCGCTTGTTGCTAGTTGCTAGTTGCTGGCTCTATCTACTTGTTACATCCTTGTACTTTTTGTTTTTGGACAAGACATGAAACCAATTGTATCAATCCAAATCATCTGGAAAAGAAAAAAGAAATATTTGATATATGCTGTGTCATCAACTTTTGGAATTACAGATAATTATTGATATATTCATATTGGGCTCACCTTCTTAATTTGCTACTTAACGAGTCCACTTGATTAGCTTCCGGCCCACAATTTATTTTTCCCGGTCCACTTCTTGATTTTATTAGTTAGGTTTTATTTTTTATTTCCTGTTGTGCCCTTTCCTATCTGAAACACTTAAGAGATTCTTATCTCTATCACTTATTTACAGTCACTTTTATCTCTCTGGCTCATTTCTGTCTCTGTTCTCTCTCTCTGACCTCATTCTCTATCTGACGTCTGTCTCTGTCTCCCTCTCTCTCTAATCTCTCTCTCTTCGACCTTTTGCCGTCGTCCAACTCTGAAGAGGCTCATGTGCTGGCTGTCGATGATAGCCTCGCCGATCGCAAGGTCATTGAGTGTTTGCTCAGAATTTCCTCTTGCAAAGGTTCTTCTAGGCTGATTGATTCAAATTTCAATAATAGTTGGTTTTTCTATAATGATTTGTACCTATGTGTTTGGTTACATAGGAAAGGATCAGCAATGACAATTCCAAGTCAAAAAAGACCCCTTAGAACTGGAAATCAAGCTAGGAGTGGGAAATTGAGTGTTTGCTTTATATGTGCCACTAGATTGGTGCTCATATTTGAGTGATTTACACTGATATAGGGAATTGATCATCTAGGTTTTGTTTTTCTTCTACTTTATTGATTAGATCTGTTTTAGTTTTTTTGTATAAATTGCATTTGGGTTTTTTCTGTTGTTGTTTGAGAATTAATTTTCAGATTTATTTTTGGAATTTTGATTCTGGGTCTGATTGAATTTGTTTTCAAACCTGCATGCAAGTATTTTATTTACAGAAAACTTTTCTTTTGATGTGTAATTATTTGTTGGACGTCGATCACAAATTCATAATCATTAGTGTTATACAGTACCATCTAATTTGATTGGTGGTTTTGATATTGCTTTTTGCTTTGTTTTGTTTTTGAAGTCTTAATCCTTTTTATTAGATTTGCTTGGTTTATGGATTTAATCAGCTCCATTTGGCTCGTTCCCTTGAAGCAATCCTCAAAAAAATTTCTTCTTCTGGGAAAACATTGAGCAACTATATTTTTTTCATTATGTATTTTGTTTAAATTACATAACGGAATTATATATTTTTTTATATAGTATATTGTTGGGAATTTGCTTGTATGCATATATGTGCTGTGTCTTTGCGCATATAATTAAATATGATGTATGATGAGCCATATTAATATGCGAGCTAGCTGCTAGCTACTGTAAATTAATTTAACAAAATTCCAAGCTTTGCATTCACATATATATGCACAGTTGCATGGAATAAAATGAATAATTACATGATTTTTTCTCAAGTTTATAGTTAGGTTCACCTGATGAAGGAACCAAGGCATGTGATCTGCATATATGCATCTTAGTTATGTTAATAGAATTTGTCATTTTTATTTTATAGCCAATATATAAGTAAAGCTATGATTGTTATTGTTTGTCAGTAGCAATCTATAAGTGAGGCTATAGTTGTTATTGTTTATCAGTAACAATATGTAAGTGGAGTTATGATTGTTATTGACAATCAGTAACAATATTTAAGTGTGGCTATAGTTGTTACTACATGTCAATAACAATATAAAAGTAGAGTTAATAATTGTTACTGACAAGCAGTAACAATATATAAGTGAAGCTATAATTATTACTGACAATTAGTAACAATATGTAAATGTGGCTATGGTTATTATTACTTGTCAGTAACAAAAGTAGGTTTATACTTGTTACTGACACGCAGTAACAATATGTAAGTGAGACTATGGTTGTTACTATTTGTCAGTAACAATATATAAGTGGGTTATGATTGTTATTAACAAGCAATAACAATATGTAAATTGGGCTATGATTGTTACTGCTTGTCGGTAAATATGTAAGGGGCTATGGTTTTTAGTAACAATGTAAGTAGTGCTATGGTTGTTAGTAACAATATATAAATAGGGTTAGGGTTGTTACTACCAAGGAGTTAAATTTCGGTTTTGTGGAAATTTTCGACGGAAATTTCGACGGAAATTTCGACGGAATTAAGGGCAAAATGGTAATTGCAGGTAAGATCAAATATGGTGGTGGCCGAAAATTTCGATAATTTCGATGATTTTGGCGAAATTTCGATAATTTCGGTGATTTCGGCGAAATTTCGAAAATTTCGGGGAAATTTCGGCGAAAAATTAATAGGTTGTTGTTAAAATTTCCATACCCCCAAAAAACGAAATTTTCGGCGAAATTTCGCCGAAAATTTCGAAATTTAATACCTTGGTTACTACATATAGTATAAATAAAATGTTACTACCATTGTATGTAAATGGCAATTTATTTTGTGTTTTTTTCACTATACAATTTTGGATGTCATTTTTTTTTGTATAAATTTAGTTCAATAACCTAAAACCAAACAACACACAAGTTATAATAGTTCAATAATAAAATAATGAAATGTACAAGAAAAGACACAGTGAAGTATGTAGTAAGTTGTCAGAACTTATTAATAAAATCATTAAAGGAACATGAAATGAGAGTTGTCAGAACTTATTAATAAAATAATGAGAGGAATATGAAATGACAACGTAGACTGTCATAGAATAACCGGTGGCAGTGTTGTAATTTTGTTTCTTTTTAATGGTTTTTTTTTTTTCATGTCTTTGATCATTTTAAAAAGTGAGCCGACAAGGTAATTTACTTTCGTATTTGGGCTTAATAAACAGTAAAAGTGCCCAAATGGACTTATAAAAAAAATCCCTTAGAATTATTAATTATCGTGTGGTGACTAGAATATGATGTCAGTTGACAAACTTCTGCCGTTTAACTGTTTAAGTTATGCAAAGAACTTCGAATAGTGCAGAAAAAATTGTGAAGAATGTCTCATTTATTGTATGAATGAATGAGTTAAGATTTTGAGAACTCTAGTGAAACATGAATACGATCACCACAAAGAACTAGAGCCCTCTAAAAATTTTGCTCTCAAATATTATTTAATGATCAGTTTTGGGGATTCATAATGATTTGCAAAAGAAAGCATTAGAGAAAAACTATTAAAGATTCCAGAGTGTAAGTTCTTAAATTGCTCACTTGGCTCCCAAAATTTTTCTTTTTCTTTTTGGAAAATAATAATTTTTCCAATTTTTCTTTCAATTTTTTTTTCTCAAATCCATGTACTACTACTACATTGTATGCAGCGAAACACAACCTGAGGTGATCATATATGTTGGGAAAAACACAAAACACTAGAGCTAAATACATTGTCCTTTTTTCAGTACAAATGAGACTAAAAAGGCAGAGGAGGTTTGAACTATGACCTTTTGTATGAAATTAGATGCTCACTAATATTGGTAATATAAGCCAGGAGGGGGTTATTTCAAGGATTGGGGGCTTTTTGGCCTGTGAGATTTCCTGCAGATAGAGGAGAGAAGGATTGAGAAAGATGAGAAGATGAGAAGCTGGAGATTGTGAGGTGAGAGGACTTTGTCTGATCACTAATGGAGGGCTCTTCTTTTGTTTTTTTTTTTATGGAGATGGGGTTGGATTATTTGGGCTGATTTGTGGGTTGAACTTGGGATATTGCTTTAGTTTGCATCTCTTGTTGGAGTAACATGAAAAACATGCCAAACCATCTTTAATTGCCTCACCAAACATTAGCAATAGCAACATTCTATCCGACTATGAGCTGTAGCCCAATGAAACAATCACGAGTGTTGGTTGGGTCATCTGTCACTATTGGAAAGTTGTTGAGCCTCTATTGGTGGAAAAAAGTGAAAAGGAACGGAGAATGCTACCTCTTTATTGCACAACAAAACATTAGATCCAGCCAAAAGGCAAAGGAGAACATAAAAGTATTTAAGGGAAATTAAAACAACAGGTGGGTGGGATTCTTCAAAGATAATCCAAAGCAAAAGGAGCATCATATCCAATACTTATTGTCATCTACAGAGAGGGAAGTAATTAGTAGTTCCATCATGCTCATATTTTGACCATGGGAATTGTTATAGAATCCAGGGACATCATGCATACACTCTCCAAGCCATTAATCACAGACAATGTGCACAACTCCATCATAAGAAACTGTATTCAGCAGTTTACCGGGAGCTTATTGTAGCCGGATGTGTGTGAGTAAAAGAGTTGTAAATTCGTAACACTTTTTTGTGTGTGGAACCAAAAGTGTGAATCGCTTTTGGTATCAATACCAGCCCAATATTGTAGAATAATATGAACAAACAATAGCTTACTAGATGACAATGTCAAAAAATGAACATCCTGCTACTATTATTCAATTCCACAACTATTTTTCTTCACAAGAATATATCAGTTAAGTTCTTGAGTCTGCATTACATATTACCAAACGAAATACCACTGTCAAACATTAGACAGTAACCCTTATCCTAAACTTGAATGAGATTTTAACCCTAAGATAGAGGGGTCATGAATGAAGCATCAAATCTCCTTCAGAAACAAGCATCCAAAAGGCAACAACAGCAAAGTGCCGCTAAACTGCACAAAACATCAAAAATAGATACTGTTAATTATCTTTAAGTTCACATATAAAGTCACTTATTTGGCTTCAATTTTTCCTTTCCTAATAATTAACTAGTATCTGAGAACTTCGTCACTTGTGATCAAGAATTCAAGATTATCAATTTATCAGCAATACAATTTAGGCACAGTCATATTACAAAGAATGCATCCACATTCCCATCAAAAATTCAAAACACTTCCTTGGACAATAGGACATCAATATCAAATAACAGTTTCTCTTTTGGTCATAGATAATTAGATATGCAAATAATAATTTTTTATTAAGAGGAAAGTACGCCTTAATTCTTCAGCTGTTAGGCAATAATCACTCATAAGATCAGAAATAAATCAAACAGAACCAAAGTTGTGCAATCTCATAATCCATGACCAAAAAAAATAAGACACCGAGAGAGAAGCAGACTGTGGGCTTACCATCCTTCAAGGCAACCAGAGCTTTGTTGTTGTGGAGGAGGCTGCTGATACTGCGGAGCATACCCTTGTTGTGGTGGGTAACCTTGTTGAGGGTAGCCTTGCGGAGGGTACCCCTGCGGAGGGTACCCTGGTGGAGGATAAGCATCCTTTGGAGGATACCCTATTGATGATCAATCAAACAAAAATTGTCAGTAATATGAAAGACCAGAATAAACTGACCCAAGTGAAAAATAAAACTGGAAAAGCCAAAACCAAAACCAAAAGAGACATCGGCCAAAAGAGACATCGGACATACCTTGTGGTGGAGGAACACCAACTGGAGCCTGCTGCTGATTGTAGTAACTCATTCTCTTTGTTTGAGATTGTGAGTATGTTCCTAACAAAAACAACAAAATAACAACTGGGTTTTGATTGAAAAGTAGTGGAATTGTGAGATTTGATAAAGATTTTTATAAGGGTGATTGGAAGGCGGCTTTAAGATTGAGAAACTGAACCTGAAACGAAATTTCCCTCAAATCCAGTAAGCTGAGGGAACCGACTCTATAGGGCGGTGAAAGAGGAGACGCGGTTTCCACGCTACTTTAGCCACACACAAGAAATGAAGAATAATGAAAGATAAAGTAGTTAGCATATAATGCAGATTTATTTATGTAGTGGAACTACTAGTTTCTTTCACACACGTTCTACTATACAAGTTTCTGACTTTCTGGTCGATTCTGTAAAACACACGTGTGCAACATGCAACATGTGTGAGATATTACTTTTTTTAAAACTAAATTGGAAAAATATTCATTCTTCCTTATCTTATTTCTCCAAATGTAGGTTGTTTCTGATTGATTCCCTTTAACAGTTAGATAATATCCACAAAATAAGTTGGATAGACTTAGAGTAATGGTACAAATACCTAAACATATCTTAAAAATTTTTATTTTACAAATGAGGTGACCGAAACATAATACATCTGAAATTTATTTTAGTTCCCATCAATATTTCAAAATGACTCTCAAAAAATCTCAATATTATCTTAACGTTATTTCTTAAAAAATAAACTATTTTAGTATAAAAACAAATAGTATAAAATTGCCAAGTTATTTATATTATATATATAATATAGTGTCACATTCTTTGAGTGGCATGTTAGATCACATTCTTTGAGTAACATGAATAGCATGTCATCACATTTTTTGAGTGAAAAACGTATTGGATATAACCGATATATTGTCATGTAGTATAACTAATTTACATGTAAATGTATTGTTAGTCTACATACTTATATTTATCGAGTATAGTTTAATAATGTCTACTCATATTATAATACATAGTTTGGTTATACAACATAACAATGTATCGGTTATATTGAATAATTTCTAATTGAGTGACACTACACCCCAATATATATTCATAAAAATTATATGTATTCATATGTATTCATCTAGTTATCTATAATTAGAGT
>QANT01008045.1:0-35441 GCA_003254885.1 Purshia tridentata | reverse complement strand
GATTCTATTGTTGGGGACTTTATCATAAACCAATTTTTAAGAAGATTTTTAATTACAAACCCAATCAAGGAGTGTAATTTCACTTTCGACAGAAATTTCGATCAAATTTCGATTTCGTTAGAGTTTAGATAAAAACAATGGAAATTGTTATCAAACTATGGAAATTTTAAATGAAACTTTACTATATATTTATTTAACATATTGTTTATTATATTTATTTAAAATATTGAAGAAACTAAATTATATTGTAGGTTTTATGTAATATAAGATGAATACAATGTGTGCTGGAAATAAATACTGTTAAAAAAATACTCCACCAAATTAATTAAGTAGTCATATACTCATATGACTCATATCACTAAGTGTTATATTAATATTAACAAGTTATTGATAATATTACCAAGTGATATTTATCATATTACCAAGTAATATCACCAAATTAATTAAGTCATCAATATGCTTTAATATAATGTTAATTGGTTCAAAATTCAAAAAGTATATGTTAATTTGATGCAGACACATAGCATTTTGGAACTTGGTGATTGGTGCATGATCAATCCCACAGTCCCACTGCTCCCTGTTTCTCTACGCGTGCAACATTGACCCCTTTCCTTTTTTTTTCTTTTCTTTCTTCCCCCTTTTTTCTTTTCCTCTAAAGCTCTTAACAGTTCTCCTCCCTCACTCTCTCTCCCTGTCGCCAACCTGCCCAGCCAAGACTCTCCATCACTGGCCACCTTCCAGCAATCCAAGGCCACCGATCGACTCCCTAAGCCGGTGCCAACACAACCCAGCCTCACCCAGCCTAGCCGGCCTCCCTCTGCCGGTTGTTTTGGCTAATTCCGGACACTTCTAAGCTCCAATCACCCTTTTTTTTTGTGGGTTTTTCTTCCCTTACCATTTTGTGGGTTTTTTTTCCCTCATCATGGACTTTCATTCCCCCAAGGTTTGAGGTTGCAATTTTGTGTAATTTTAATTTTGATTTTTATGGTTTATACCAAATTTCTACAAAACCATTAAAATTTTGACGAAATTTACATAGAAGTGGCATTTCATTTCGAACCCCCCAAAAAACAATAATTTCGGAGAAATTCCCAACCAAATAAAAAATTAATTATAAACTCAAATTTGTTGAATTTGTGGGTTTATATCCAATTGCATTTCAACACCTATCTCTCACTCATTTCTCTCTCTCATCCCTTTCTTAATTTATCTCTTTCTTCAATTTCTCCTCCCTCTCTGATCTCTCTCATCATAGCTTTCTCATCTGGTGAGAGATAGTGGCTATACCCACATCCTCGAGCTCGGCTCTTCCTTCTCTTCTTCCTTTAGTCTCAGCTTACATTTGCTTATAGATGCACCTCGCATTTTCTTGTAGCTGCACTTTGCATTTGTTTACGGATTTTGTTTAAAGAATTTTAAATAAAAAAGTTTGCTTGCAAACGCACTTTGTATTTGCTTGCAAATATTGTTTGCTCAAATAGTAATAGTCCAAAGCTATTGTTGTCACATAAGATAAGAGTTTAATGTTCATTATTTTAGTAGAAAATTAATTGAGATTAATAGATTTTTGCGAAGATTTGAAAATTTCATGTTTAGAATTGATTTGCACAATCAAATCTCAATATAAGCACCTAAATTTTAGAGTAACTCAAAGTATTTGTTAAATAGATAAAACCAACTTCCAACTTAAATGTAAAAGTAATAAATTTATAAATATTAAAAATAAATCATGCAAATAGTGAGATTGAATCAAATGAGGCTGGGTCGGCCTAGAACAAAAAAGTGGAAATTCGGGCCTAGTCCAACATACCCCTATATAGATCGGCCTAGTTAGATGTGCAACTCAAGTGAGTGTGTGACAGTGTGAGGTTGATGGATGGACCAACTTCAACCCAACATATTTAATTCCAGTCCCAAACACGAGCTCAGGTCGACCAAAAGGAGACATGAGCTCAAGTCGTTGGAGTAGGACGGTTCAACCATTCTAGCATCTGGTTTCTATTCTTCTAATATTCTACCATTTTGTGAAAAAATATATGAAACAAGTGAGGAAGGTAGATAAGAGATGAGGAAGGTGAGACATAAATGAAAGAGAAAAAATTAACCAATTATAAACTTAAAAAAGAAAATCACTCTTTAAATTTGTGGCTTTAAATCATAAATGGCCTCTAATTATCATTGTGGCCCTTAAACTTTCAAATCATACAATATGGCCCTCAAACTTCTAAATCCCACAATGTGGCCCTCTACCTTTTGATATTGTGCATCAACACATTACCCCACATCGTATATGTTAGGTATCTTATTTAATTTGGTCATGTTCAGTGCACGTGACTCCTTTTGAAGGGCATTTATGTCAAAGAAATATTATTTTTCTCTTAAACTCCCAATCTCCACGTTATTGTCTCATATTTTTTCTTTCGCTACATGTCTCTGTTTCCCTTCTCCTCTCTTTGTCTTCTCCATCTCTCACTTTTCTCTCCCTTGCACCATACTAAGCATAACGTCATTGATGAACCCAATTAAGAAATTTTTTTCGGCCAATAAAGAAGTAGCAATGGTGTATATGAAAAATAAATACTTGTTATTTGTAAGACCTAAACGTGAAACTCATTTGAAAGACAATGAGTCTTACCTTAAAGAATTACACACAAAACAAAATTTTGCCAAAAGAAATATGGGGTTAAGATTCTTACCTTTATGGGGTTTTGTGATTGATTTGATGCTGGAGTTAGCACTAGAACAATCAAATAGACTATGAAGATTATAAGGAACAAAAGGTCTCTGCATTTCTTGTTGTGTTTAGTCTAGTGATTGTATTGACTTGTGCACTCTTGTCATGTTACCCCTATATGGTTGCCCCCAAATGACTCCTCATTTTCCTAGCAAACACACACTCTCTTTGTCAATCTTCTTCAACAATGAAAGAAAGAGATAAATACACATATATATATATATAACGAGAAAGAGGGAGAGAGAGAAAGAAAAAAAAAAACAAAGTGCTTAGCTAAGAGTGTGTGAAGGACACAAAGGTTCTTAAGATTTAGAAAGAAAAACAACAACGAAAGAAAATGAAGGATAAGGTGATGAGGTGTGTGTGAGGAAAGAGATAAGAGATAGTTCGAGAGAACAAATGTGTTTATTTAACAAATTTACTTTTAAAAAAAGGTAACAGCACATGTGTGCAGTTGATAAAACTACATAACAGATATGACGTCATGTGCCTTATTGATGCACAATATAAGAGCTTGAGGACCACATTGAGTGTTTGATAGGTATATTGATGATCGAGTCATAATTCAAGGGCCTTTTTCGATAAAAATGCTAATTACTTTTTTTTTTGTTTTTATTTTTTTCGTTCTATATAAATTTTCTCTTTTCTTCTCTTTTCTTCTTTACATTCATCTCATCTTTAAATATAAAAAAAAGTATTAGGGGTGGGCATCAACTCGCCCACCACCACTTACCGCCCGAGCCGCCACCTGTTTAGTCTTCACACGATACACCCAATAGTCGATGGCTCGGATTTGGGTTTCCTCCTTCACCACCCATCACCACCCGTTTAACCGATTATGGATATAGGGAATAAGATGGATGTCTTTTACAAAAGTCAAGAGTTAGTAAAATTATTATCTATTTATATAATTACTTTATTTCCTCACTTATGTTCTTTAAAAAACATTGTTTCCATACTTTGGAGAGAAGATAAATCCTTTTTTATGGGTGAAATGGAGGTCATTAACATCATCTTAAGTATATACATAAATAATTTGTTTCAATTTTAGGAGGTTGGCATGCATATAAACTCACCCTCATCCTCTTTAATTTCCATTATACCTAAACGGCTCACCCGCTACTGACCCGCTCCAACCCGCTCCCCGATTAACTTTCCACTATACCTAAACGGCTCACCCGCTACCGACCCGCTCCAACCCGTTCCCCGATTAACTTGCAACCGCCCCGCCCATTGATTATATGGGTGGTGGCGGGTTGAGCTCCCACCCGACCCACCCCGCCCAGCGCCCACCCCTACTTAGGGGTAGGTGAGATTGAGGAGGGGGAATGAGAGTGAACTTTTTCATGACAAAAAATGCCCCTATATTTTTAATGAAAATTCAAAAATGCCCTTTATTTTAGATAAATAAATTATACTAATATTAAAATACCCTTTATTTTAAAAGATCACATTTTTTCACATTGATATTTCTAAAATATTATAAATTATAATAGTAAGTATAAAAATTAATTTATGATGATTACTAAACACAGTATGAGAATGCTTATTCCGATTCATACTTACTCTGATTTCTGCTCACTCATATTCCTGCTTACTCCGATTTATGCTCATTCTAATTCTAGTTTAGGAAACGTGCCCTCAATTAGTTTGATTCCAAAATCCATAATTTCCTTAAATCTCATTTTCTAATTCCCAATCTTACCGACCCAGTTCTTGCAATCAACACCATGGCCAGTGGTCAACAACAACAACATACTAATCTCAGTCTCCGATGAATTTGGAAGAGCTCCAATGGCAATGGCTCAGTGATAAATTTGGAGGAGGGAGAGTTTTCCTATATGAGAACGAGAGAGGAAATTAATAGAGACAAATGGTGACATCTTTTTTATTTTATTTGATATTGTCTTTTGTTCTTTAGTTGATGTGGTGTCATTTAAACCGTCGAATATTTTTGAACCACCATAATTTAGAGTTTGGTACAAAAAAGCATGACAGAGGATCCAGGTCCAAGGAAGAAAAACTAACCACAAACGTGAGACAACCCTAAAGATTGACGAAAATGTTTTTGGGTTACACTCGTACTTCAAGAAAGGGACCCTTCAAGAAAACATAAGTACATGTTCATCTAATTTACAGAAGTGACCAAATCTCTAAATCTAAAATATTTCCAAATAAAAAAATAAGCAGTGCTAGGGTTCCCAAATTTGTATCCTAAGTTTAGATTCTGAATGATGTGTCAACACGTATTTCATTGGGTAATTTAATTAAATAGCCCATTTTGATCAATGTTAAGCTTTTTTGACCCCCAAGGCTCAAAACTTACTTTAATAGCTCTTTTGAATTTCTATGACCAAAAAGAAATTAAAAGAAAAAGAATAGATATCGTTTGCCCAACATTTAAATTTCTTATATCTTTCTAATGAACAAAAACCAGATCAGAACTATAATGTTTGATAAAAAAGAAATTAGAAGAAAAGCAATATAATGGCTGCTATTATAGCAACAAAAACCATATCTGAACAAAAAGCTATTATAGCTCATCAAATATAGCTCTATCTAAAAGAAATTAAAAGAAAAAGAATAGATATGGTTTGCCTAACATTTAAATTTCCTATAGCTTTTTGATGACCAAAAACTAGATCTATAGCTTTTCCCAAAAACCATCACCATCGTGAGCAGATTTGATATTTTCCACATTGTGACCATCGTGTCGACCAAAAATTTCACTGAAAATTGTGCCGACCATCATGATTTGCGTCGATCGAAAATTTCGCCGCATCGTGTCTACCATCGCATCTTCTTCTTCTTCTCCAATGAAACCATGAAATGATTTGCCAGTTGCCAATAGCAAAACCATATCTTGACAAAACAACAAATCGTGACCATGGATCTTCTCAATGTGGTTAAGGCCATTGATCTATTCCCTTGTGTCATGATAGATCTTAAACCATATTGTAGATCTTCTCAAATCCAAATCGTGATAGACATTCTTGGTTTGCCAGTTGCCGCATGAAACTAGATCTTGGGTTTCAGGAGAAAGAGAGAATGGTAAGAGAGAGAAAAAAGAAAAGATATGAAGGTGAGGAGCTCAGGCGAACGGCGCTGCGTGGTGGTAGATCTTGGCATTTGTTGTAGTTGAAATGATTGGTTGGCTAGGGAAGAAGGGAGGGAGAGAGGGGGAGAGAGAGAGAGATCAAATGAGGGAGAGAGAAAAAGAAAGGGTGATGATTTTAACACTATAATTTTGTACATTAACACTTTTGATTTTGCTTTTATGCCTCGATACGCACAGCGCCTAGTATCCATCGTTTACTGCTAGGACTACTGGGGTATCTAATCCCATTTGCTCCCCTAGCTTTGGTCTCATAATTTTGTACATTAACACTTTTTATTTTGCTTTTATGCCTTGATAATTGAGCAAATGAAATAATAAAAATAAAAGAGAGGAGTGCAAATATACAAAATAAGATTGCGAAAATCGCTATCCAAAAAAAAGTACAGTTAAAAAATTGGGATTTATATATAGCGTATTATGAACATTTCACACAAAAAAGCTTAATTTTATAAGCAAGGGTTAGAAAAGCTCAAGTGCTACTTAATTAAATTACCCTATTTTATTGATTCATACATGACCCACTTTAAGGATTATTTATTTCAAAACAACTAAAACATTAACATATGTAATGACACATTATTTGCCATTTGCACTGTGTAGCAATATGGCACCTACGTCAAATTTACTATATATTAGATCATTTTTTTTCTCCAAACTCCCTATTTTATCCTTATATAAAATTAGAAAACTTCAAAATTTTCCCCACTTTTCTTAATAAAAATATTTATTTATCGCTTAAATAACCAAAAAATTAAAAAAGAACAAACCACTAAGGAATTAAATTTCGAAATTTTCTTTGAAATTTCTATCTTTTTAAGGTTTCGAAGTATTACCAAATTGAAATTACCGAAATTTTATTACAAGTTTCAATTGTTTTAGACTAAATTTTTAACAAAATTGAAATTCTTTTGAAATTTGCATATTTTTGAACCCTCGAAATTTTATCGAAATTTGAAATTTAATTCCTTACAAATCACCTAATACCCCTCACCCCACCCGACTGCACCTCACCACCACCCAACACTCTTCTTCGATCACCTCCTCCTCTCTCTCTCTCTCTCTCTCGCTTGGTTAGGTACCTTGATGGGTATCGAATAATTAGTTAATGTTGAAAAAAGACAGAATTGTGCACACTTCACAAAAATTATCAGATGATAATAATAAATAATAGTCCGAAATTGAATATAATTATATATAAAAATATAATTATAAGAACTTGTTGGAGTTGAGGCACATAAATGCGCTCTCCTAAGAGAAGATTTGTCCCCTACAACACATGGTTTCATTTCATGACGAACTTCGGCCAAGATACAATAACTTTTGGAGCCCTCCAGTGCAGCTAAGAACTCCCTTTGAACCTTAATCCCATGTACACTCAAAGTATATTTACTTAAAATAATAATATATATATAAATATATAAATATTGCCCACATATCTAAGCTAAAGTGAATCCATATGAGAGAATGCCTTGTAGAATTTTATGGAGTGCATTTCACCAAACTCTAGGTTTACATCCTCCTTATATAGAAATTACATTCTCACCATCATTACTCTTGCAACGTTCATATAATAAAACCACATAAATTATTTGAAACTTTCAAAAACAT
Organism: Purshia tridentata; assembly: GCA_003254885.1. Lineage (NCBI taxonomy): Eukaryota > Viridiplantae > Streptophyta > Magnoliopsida > Rosales > Rosaceae > Purshia > Purshia tridentata. The sequence continues at coordinate 27,981 of QANT01008045.1, read as the reverse complement.
AAATAATACAATAAAAAATCATATTAAATTATGTGTAACCACCAAGTAAATAACATAATTAATTTAATATTTAACCACCAAAGTGTTGATAGTTTTATTTGAACTTGAGTGAAACATGTGGCTTGCACCCCACGGGACATTGCCTGCCTCGAAACTCATTAAGGGATATGCCTCATCCTAACATTACATAATGTACCACTTTATGCCACATGGATGAGCGAGAGAATATTGCCACTTAGGATATCTCTATGATAATATTAATCAGTGATACTCAAGTCAAACGGTATGGATTATTTCTACCACATTGAACTTGTGAGATCTAGATTTCAAAAAGAAAATATAGACATTTAATTTGAGACCAATATATATTAGGCTTATTATTATTTTTACCCCCTAAAACTATTTCGAATTTTCACATCCTCTCAAGTTTGTTTTATATCGCTTCACCCCTTAAAACTAATTTTCGTATATAACTTTACACCCCCAATCCCCCCCTCCCTCCCTTTTTCTTTACTATTTTTATAAATTTTGAAAGTTAATTATTATATTAGGCTTATTATTATTTTTACCCCCTAAAAGTATTTCGAATTTTCACATCCTCTCAAGTTTGTTTTATATCGCTTCACCCCTTAAAACTAATTTTCGTATATAACTTTACACCCCCAATCCCCCCCCCCCTCCCTTTTTCTTTACTATTTTTATAAATTTTGAAAGTTGATTAAAAATAGCTCCAAACTCAAAAAAATATGTAGAAAATTCCTACAGACTCATCCTGACTAGTACTAATTTACTATGGGGTCAAGTTATATATTTTCCCTTCGAATATTTCTAGAAAATTTGTGGGGTCAAAGTGTTAGGTTTCAAATTTTAATATAGTCGAAGAGAAAATTGGTAATTTGACCATATAATAAATTAGTATTAATCAAGACGAATTTGTAGAAATTTTCTATGTATTTTTATGAGTCTGGAGCTACTTTTAATTCATTTTTAAAATTTGTAAAAATAGAAAAATGGTAAATATAGGTAAAGTGATACACGAAAGATGTGAGAATTCAAAATACTTTCAGCAGGTGAAATAAGCCAATGTATTAATATGATAATTTTCCTTTTGATGAATAATGTGGCTGTTGGGCCTCGAGACCCAGATAGTTAAATTGGGCTTGAAAATTAGCTCAATTAAGTGTAAAACCATAAACCTTTAAAAGAAGATAAGATTAAACCGTTTCTTATCTTATAACTACCAATTGGTTCGGAAAAGAACTGAAGAACGATCATTTGGCTCAGTAAGATGAAATCAACGATCAACTACATCGGAAGTTGATGGCAAAAAAGTTATTTCTTATCAAACAAGTCTTATCCCAAGAATTAAGGGATAAGATAAGAAGTTACAACTATAAATAAATACAAATGAAGATCGCCATGTACGGATTCAAATCTAGAGACAATTATACTCTTATTTTGAGAAAGAGAGAGGCTAGTTGATACACCGGAGACCTTTTGAAAATATTCCCAAAGGGCCTGGAGTGACCTTTGTTCTTTTATAGGATTTATCGACCCAACTACATTAAGGAATTCTCCAACACAGTTTTAGAGGCTCATCAGTGACCTTTTATTATTGCCGTAATAAAAAATAAATAAGTATTTGATATATATGACTCTTTGTTTATACTCTATTTTTAATATGGGGCCACATGGCGTAGATACTAAACCCTAAACCAAATCCCAGCTAAAGATGCAAGGTCCACATATAAAAATGACGTATCATGGCCTAGTATTGAAGTACACATGACTAGAGGCCCATTTAACATGAGCAAGCGAGAAATAAGAGTAATGCTAGGTGTACCACCTTCTTGTACCACCTCTCTAATAGAGGTGAGACTTACTTGTATTGATGGGTCCCATTTTTGTATTGATGGGTCCCACCTCTATTAGAGAGGTGGTACACAAGGTGGTACACCTAGCGTTACTTGAGAAATAAAGCTCTTGGCTAAACCTGGCTGAGAGAATCTCTGAAAGTGCAAAGCCACTAACACTTTATCCCAGCTAAAGATGCAAGGTCCACATATAAAAAATGACGTATCATGGCCTAGTATTGAAGTTCACATGACTAGAGGCCCATTTAACATGACCAAGCGAGAAATAAGAGTAATGCTAGGTGTACTACCTTTTTGTACCACTTTGTGTACCACCTCTCTAATAGAGGTGGGACCTATTTGTATTAATGAGTCTCACTTTTGTATTGATGGGTCCTATCTCTATTAGAGAGGTGATATACAAGGTGGTACAAGAAGGTGGTACACCTAACATTACTCGAGAAATAAAGCTCTTGGCTAAACCTAGCTAAGAGAATCTCTGAAAGTGCAAAGCCACTAACACTTTGACACATGTCCAAGAAAAGATGGCAAGAGCTAGCCACAATGTCAATCGCACCAAGAATTCAGAATTTCAGGTCATCTTGAGCGTACATTTGTCAGCAATCTCAAGAAAGAAATACTAGGGTTTTGGGCCACCTCCGCTATAAATACAAGGCCAAGAAGAGAAAAAGGGACGCATAAACTACCTCAAAAAAATTTGCAAACCTTCCCTTTTGACACTAAATTTTTGTGTGATTGTAGCTCAGCTACTTTTTGTTTGTTATTTCATTGTCATTTTGTGGATGGTCTTCCAACTTGAATCAGTGATTTAGAAATTTCTTGCAAACTATTGATTGCCAAGATAACATCATCCTCATAGACAAGGATGACAATAGAACAATTATCTCGTGAGCGGACGAACAATGAGTAATCAACTTTAGATTGTGTGTAATCGACGAGCTTAAGAGCTTTGGATAGCTTGAGAAACCATTGTTAGGAAGCTTTCTTAAGTCCATATAAGGACTTATGAAGTTTGCATAATCGTGTCTCTCCCTTTCTTCGGAAACCAAGAGGAAAAGACATGTAGACATCTTTTGTTAAGGTAATAGTGAAAAAAATTTATAGGAAATGTTAAGTAGTAAAAAAATAATTATGGGTTTTGTCCTTATTGACAATAATTCTCATGTAATTGAAAATTTTGTTTTTTTTTTTGAGAATTCATGTAATTGATTTTTATTTTTTCGTGGGTGAATTTTATATAGATGATTTTTGGATGTAATTAATTTGTTGAAACTTACAATTACAATTGTAAATTATAGCCGACCAACAATTACATGACAAAAAGGGAACAATCACATAGCTAAAAAACACAAAATGAGGAAGTTGAACTATTTGGGACATGGTCTTCCTCATCTCAACTTATTTTTTTTTTTTTTTTTTTTGGCCAAGCATGTCAACTTATTTTTCAATGAACCAAAAAACTATCAAGTACTTTCATTTCAAGTAATTGGTCAAAGCTCTCAAAAGTCGTGTTTAAGTGAAAAACTCAAATAAAATTTATTTATTTTTAAGTCATACATTGTGGCTAAAGAAAATATTTTTTTCTAGACATCGTCCAAAGCATATTAGCTCGAATGCTGCCCTTTACCTTTTTTATTTTTGACTCGTTGACAAAACTATAATGTTTTACCGAGTATTATAATTTGTGGTTTATTCCAATAGGATTTGATATTGCTTCAACAGTGATATACTTATTACATTTTTATACCATAATTTTATATTACCTTATATGGAATTTATACATTGACTACTAAAAAAATAAAAACAAAAACCCAAAANAAAAAAAAAAAAAAAAGCCCTAACCACACGTAAAATGATATAATAAATGTAGTATAAGAATATAGTAAGAATAGTATTATTGTTATTATTTTAGAGTTTAAGGTGTATAGTTTAGAGTTTAAGATTTAGTATTTGTGTCTTCAGCCTTAAATCTTGGTTAAACTCTAAATCAAGTCATAATCTCTACATAGAATTCAAAAATTAATTTAATTAAAACTAAAACAAGTCCATTAGATTCTAGAGTTGGACTACTAATAATGTCGGTGAAAAGGACAATCATCTCAATCACTTGAGTTCCAGAACAAAAGTCAAGTTGCATTTGCAGAATGTAAAGCTACATATGTGGAATGCAAAAGCTGTTCATGTTGGCCTCGTTTGATTGCTAGGATTGGATTGAAAAGAATAAGTAACAAATTCATATGTATTTGAAGAAAAAGCTTCTAACTTGAAAAAAAAAGATGAGAATAAAATGAATAAATTATAAAAAAAAAACTTATCCTTTCCAATCCCCTCAAAATGGTAAAGATTAGCAACGATAATATTTACCTTGTGGCTAAGCTATTTTCTTTCTATCTTTTTCCTTTAAGTTAAAAAACACTCCATCTTTTTTTTTAAATACTCATAAATTTACCATTTATCATTTCCAATCCAATTATAGACACTAAACGAGGCCATTAAGTCAAGTTAGTATTTTAATGTCCTTACCAAGTATACTAATGGTTTTTCGCTAGAAAAATCTAATTTACTAAACTAGATTTGTAAAATCTAATTTACAAATCACTTTAAAAATAAATGAATAAAATGTTCCAGTTGATTGGTAGGGGATGTTATTTGGGACTTATTGACAATAAACCTTTTATTTTTATTTTGTATCAAATATATCTTAAAATTATTGATTGTTCTACGAATATGATGCTAAGTGGCACAAACATATTCATCTATATTATACTTGATACCAAATATAAAGGAAAAAGTAAAAAAAATTCATTTCTTGAATCGATTTGTCTATACTTGATACCAACCTATAATTAGATTTCTTCCCAATACAACAAAGCCTCGACTCATTTTTGTAATGACATCCGCACCCCCATATTAAGAGAAAAAGAGGGACTCAAATCCTAGGAAGTACTAGATCAAAGTGCAGTGTACCATTATACTCTTCCCAGCATCAGTTGAACAACTATAGCCATTTGTTTATGAATGCGAAACATATTCTGATTAATTGAGACAGAACCCGAACCCAAACCTGAACCCAATTAAGGTCATGTCATTCTGCTAAGCTTGCTGCGAAAATGATGATGTTCTCAGCCACAAGGGACGGCCTAAAATGGCACTCCCATGAACGGAGAGGTATGCAGCATTTAACCTAAATCAGCAACCAAAAATAAACAAGTCAATATGTAGATTATGTGTGTATGTGCACCAGTATAATGTTCTCCTGTGTACATCAAAGCTGCCAAAACAATTTGGAATTATAGATTTACAATTCTGATCTTTGACAGTAGGGAGTATTTGTTCTGTTCTTTATTTCCTTAACAGAACTGTTAAAAATTTGTATAGAGAAAGATGAGTTAAAACAAATGTCTTTGTACTTCGCCTAACCTCCAACAGTAAAATTTTATAGGATTTGGGGAGATTTCAACTTTAGCATTAGAGAGCCCTTCCTCAAACTTAATTTTTTTCCCAAACTTATCCTCATATTTGAAAGAAATATAGGAAAAGGGTTGAAGATGCTCTTATCAGGTGAGGATCTTCCTTCCTTTTTTTTTTTTTTTTTTTATACATTTTATGATGGTGAAACATTGACCTTATTAACAAATTAAAGGATACAAAATGAAAAAACACTTCTGACTCTTTCAAGTTTATTTTTTCTAAATATATAATTCAGTTAAAATATGTCACATTAAAAGAAAAAGGTGAGAAGAGGTACTTATCAACATCAGGCGTAGCCAAGGGATCATCCAACTCATCCCTCTGTTCTACAGCTGCGACAGTACCTGCCATAGCTGCAATATCTTGAACACCTTCAACCTGAAACAACTCCCATAAGCATAGGCATCAATCGGTATACATAAAATTCCCTCTGTTCTACAAAATAAGCACCTCTGCTAGTTGAAAGTTCTTTAAACCAACATTTGACAGCAATCAGTATACATAGAACTGAATTATGTGGACTTGCCTGCTGAGGATACTGGCCATAACTCGCATATGCACCATATGCATATAATGATGGATCTTGAGTAGCCCCATAAGCATAGGCATCATAGCCTTGCCCATAACCATAATACGCACTCCATTGGCTTGGATCTACTTGCTGACCCCAGCTACCAGGTACATCCTATAATAAGGTAACTTTTCATGCTATGCATGTATGCACAAATGTATCTTGCATGCATTTGTTGATGTATGTAATAGAAAATTCAAGCACAATATTAGGAATGCATATGATTAACCTCTACCATACATATATAAATGCTAGAATGTTGATGGACAAAATATAAAAGCATGTCATTGAGTTATCTTACCCCTTGACCTTTATCCTCGCCCCCAACCCCACCCAAAAAAAAAAAAAAAAAAAAAANNNAAAAAAAAAAAAAAAAAGAAAACTGTAGCCCTCCCCTTCATATTTGTTTTTAAAAAATAATAATAATAATAACTCACATTTTATTTATTCAAGGTATTTTTCTTATCTCCACAAGTAACAAACTAACATTGAAGTTATTTATGTTTAAGGAGAACAAATATTTGCAACGACCCATTTAATAAAATTCAAAATCATCCGCGTATTCCTGCTTCAATCTCTCTATTCCCAAATCAAAACCATTTCATCTCAATTTTTCAAGACTTAATCCATCCACATATTCCTGTCTTTTAAAATGGAATTGCTATTTTTACAAGAGTAAAAACATCATTATGGTTGAAGCAAAATTAGGATTCAATATAGACAACCAATGAAAATCAAACACCTGTTTAGCTGTTGGGCTCCTCCCCCAAGAAATGCGGACTACTTGCTGACCAATCATCTTTCCCTGCATCCTTTGGATAGCTTCTTCAGCAGATGCCCTATTTAGACAAAAGTGATACCAATAAACCCAAAAAAGGGAAAGTAACATTATTTTCTTTCTTGGGGGAGGGGACGGGGAGACAAAAGGCATGACAATGACAAAGTAAGTTTTAGTTCTTTTCGCATTGCAACATTTTCTTGCCTCCTCCCATCATTTATACTTATGCAACTTCTTTTGTTTTAGCCAAGGAGAAATGTGACAAGCGCCAACCTAATATAGCCCAGCATTCTAACTCCCCTACCCATACTTTGGGAAATCGAGAGAGAGAGAGCTTTCATTTGAAATTATAAGGACACGCAAGTGAAGGCTTAAATGCTAAACGAACCTTGTCCCAAACTGCACAAAACCACATCCTTTGCCCACAGGAATCTTGACATAGACAATCTCTCCAAACTGCATAAAAGTTTGCTTCAGCTCCTCCTCTGTGACATTAGGATCCAAGTTCCCAACAAAAATCTGCATTAGACATAACCGTATATATAGTAAGAATAAGATGTAAGACACAAAACCCCAATACAATTAAGCATGTAGAACTTACTGTGGTGTTGTTCACATCGTAATCTGCTGGAAGAGTGGGAACTGCTGGTGTAGTGTACGCAGGAATAGGATATACCGCTGCCAGAAAAGTCCACAGGTAAGGGCATCTATGAGTCAGGGTAAATAGACTTTTTCAAAAGAGCTTTGTCGAGATAACAGGAATAATGACATCTGAGCATACTAAGCGAGAAACAAAAAGGAACAAGTCTTTGTGTCAACAACTTGAACTTATTTCTATATCAATTTATGAAATGAATATTACCTTTTGCTGCAGCATATTGCTGCTGAAAACCAGTGGTTTTCTTTGGTGTTGCTGCACTGATACGCATTGGTCTAGTTGAGCAATAAACACCATTCATTTCTGTCATAGCACGGTTCCTTTCTGTCTCATCAGCAAACTTGACAAACCCATATCCCTTTGAGCGTCCAGTATTTGGATCAGTCACAACCTTGGCACCTCTAACCGATTGATATTGAGTTCGAAAAATTTCTTGCAGCTGAAAATCTGTAACATCAGGGGCTAAATCCCCCACAAAAATAGAGTGTTCAGGCCCAGCATCAGGACGTCTTTCCCCAATACCAAAAGAAGCCCAGTTTAACCTAAAAGTTTGTTCAGTTCCAGGCATTTGTGTGCCATTGTAAGCATGTAGAATTCTTTCCGCAGCTGCATGAGAAACAAATTCCACAAACCCATAACCCTCAGGCTGGCCAGTGATTTTGTTACGTATTATCTTTATTGAAACCACCTGCATAAACCAATCATTTAAGAGTAAATAATAAAATGTCTTTTCAGAACACTGCTATCGAACTGCAAACTTTCTTTATAAAAAGACTACATCTATAAAGCTCTTTCTTTTTTTGGGGGATAGATAAAAGATTCTATTATTTCTTTCATCCAAACAGTTTTTTGTGAAAAGACTACATCTATAAAGTTCCCTTTTTTTGGGGATAGATAAAAGATTCTATTATTTCTTTCATCCAAACAGATCGAAAGTGAAACCAAAACTAGACATGTCCAAGAGTACCACAGTCTTATTTGTGCCAACACTCAAATAAACCTCAACCAAGCAAAGAATAACTTCTTGGGTAAACCCACACCACTCAAAATACTGGCAGCTATGCAATCCAAATTTGTGAAGTGAAAGGACAATGCACAAAAACATAACCACACTCTTGGTGATGCAGGATAGAGCTGGAAACCAAAGTTTAGATAAACTAGAGGAAACAAAATAACAGAACTAAAAGGTAGCTGGAATCACCCTAGAGGATTCGCACCCAATCTTGGCTTCACACCAAAAGCTCTCCCATCACATGAAATCTAATTAAGAAAACTTTATTACTCAAAATAGTCTCCCCTCCAAGAGGTACAAATAGGTCTTATATCAACTTTAGCCCGATGGAAACTAGGAAAGCAAACCTATTCTAAGATAGAAATCCTAATCCAACTAGGAATACGAAAAATAAAGTCAATCCCAATAAATATAGGAAATCAAACCAAATCCTTCTTAAACTAGGAAAACTAAAAAAATGATGTCCGCATCACTTGGCATCAATTTTCATAGAATATACCAATGTAGAGATAAACAAGTATGAGGGCTTCTTTTTTTGAGCATATCACAAGTATTAATTTTTATCATGAACCACCAACCAAATAAGTCTTTCAACCATTTTATATAACTAAAACAGGATCAACTTGGTTTTCTATATATAGAATGAAAAATAATTTGCATGGAAAAACTCCAAAATCATGACTATAAGAAAATATGTCCTCGGACCGGACAGGATTCATCCAGATATTATTAATCCAAGAAAATAGATCTGACATTTTTGGAAAATTCTCTATTTCTAGTTTCTCCTAATTATAAGTTCCAAGAAATGTAACTAGAAGTTGAAAAGGACACAAGATTAGTGACTACTGTATTCTGATGCAGTATAGAAATAAGAAAACAACAATTGAAAAGATGAGTCACCATTCCAAATGTCTTCCCAAAAGAAGCCCAATGCAGTTTAAAACAAATGGAACTTACGTTCCCCAATTATTTGTAATTAGAGATTATGGAAGCATGGAAAGAGGACATCACATGCAAACAAGACCCATATGTGAGGTGGTCACGCATTCGACAAAGGTTAATCAGCTAAGTAATATGATATAAATTTTCTACTCAAATGATATAAATTTTGTACTTTGGTATTTCTTTTCTGATCCTCTAAGTCATATCTCACATTCTTTGAAAAGATATTTCAGACAATATTTGAAATTGGAGTTTCTCATATTAAGACTAATACAAAGAAAAGTTTGATCTAGTATCAATAAGATGATATGAAGAGTATGTCAACACTGAAAAATAAAAAAGGTTCCAACTTGCGTTTTTTGTAAATTGCCATAGCATCATGAACTAGAAATAGAATCTCATTTTCATCAGGGTTTATGGAATAGGAGAGGGCTACCTCCCATTTTGTAGCCCATAGGACCAACAGGCCTCCAATGGACCAAACATTCAATATCAGAAGAATTCCCTTGCTCCCTTCTAGAAATAACCGTGAATTCCATCTAGTAAATTTGAATAGAACAGTGGAAAATCATATTGCAACCTTCACTCGACCCTTACAAGAATGGAGTATAAATCAACTAGTAATTCACAAGACACCAGCCACATATGATTGAATTAATGGTGAGGCACCAGTCCACTCTGCACCTATTTGGTTTTCAAATATAGGCAGCAACAGCATCCGATACATCTCAACCTCAGCTAAATAAAAAAAATTCCGGGTCCACGGTCACTTTGTCATATGCACTCAAATTCTAACAAAACAATATTATTCAGCTCTACTGCCCATAAATTCTACGTTGCCTGTAGACTGCTCAATGTCTTACCCGCCCTATAGGCCTATACCTATTAATTAGCCCAAGAAACGTATCCACAAAATCCATGCATTATCACTGAACCACAATCCAAATAACCTAACAAACAATGTTTCAATCAAAGACTAATCCTACATGGGTTCAGCCGTCATCATAGAAAGAAATAAATATATCAAATATAATTTTTTTAAGCGCCACTGAAAGCAATTAATTCCAAGCAATCCCAAACCATAAACAACACAAAAATTCAAGAAAAACCCACTTTTATTTAAAGTGAATTTCTGATAATATACTCTAAAATTGCCACTAAACCCTAATATACATATAAGAGAGAGAGAGAGAGAGACCTCGCCGGTGTGAGCAAAGCAGTTACTGAGGTAATTATCGTCGACCCAATACTGCAAATCCCCAATCCAGAGGGTTCGCACCTCTTCCACTGAAGTTGGTTGATGATGGTGATGATGCTGCTGGTAGCCCTGAGACGACGCCGTAGAAGCCGCCATTATGGTTGGCGGTTGAGGCTGCGCGCTCATCATTTTGTTTTATTTTTATTTTATTTTGAAACTGTTTTCCTTTTCTTCGCTCTCCTGTGCGTGATTCTCTGTCAATCCACTACCAGTCTTCTCAACTAGTACCCAGGGTCCAACACGGGGTTAGGAATGTAATATAACTGCAACGACACCGTTTCCTAATAAGAAAACCCCTATTTTAACCCCTTGATAGTTGATGTTCTGTTTGTGCCTAATCGTGACTTGGGATGCAAACCACTTGTTGTTGGTTTTATCTATTATATATACAGGCATTTAGTCATTAAAAAAAGGACCCTTTGACCCTTGACCCTAGAAAAAATTCAAGAACTCAAGAGCATCAAGTCTCTCAGTTATTTTCTATTACCTTAGGTTGTAATCTATGTCTTTATCTTTTATTTTTAGTTGTTAGGATTGTTCTTGGAAAAATTTTGTGATTTCTCTCAAGAATGTAGGTTTTAAACATTCATATTCTTTAATTTTTTATTAATTTCAATGCAAGTTTGCTACTTTGAATTGCATTTTCTTAGCTTACATTTATTTTCATGCTTTTACTTCTTGCATAAGTAGGTTTATTGCTTTTATTTATTGCTTATGCATATTGCTTTTCTAAGTTAAAGTAATTTAGATACACTTTAAAGTTCATACTTATTTTATTTTTGATATAACCGAAGATTGTTTATGTTTAAATTTTACTGTGAAATTACTATATTTTAGATTTTGATTTCACACCAGTCACTCGCACTTTCATAGTCACCCATCGCATCACCATCACATCAAACCAGGCCGCACTACCCTCAGTCATCTAAGCTGGCAGGCTGCAATTGAGAGTTTGAGCTTAACATGTTTAGCATGCCCAGTGGGACTCCTATGGTAGTGCATGCACAACATTTGCACACAAACCTTGAAGGAATTAAGCAAAAGGAACGAGGAGTTGGTACACATAGTTTAGGAGCACAAGGATCAAGTCGCAATGGCTAATAGTCAAGCACCGGTCATATCGATAGTAGAAACTAGTTCAACTAATACCCATACCGAAAATCAAGGCCGTCCCTAAGTTTTGGGAGGTCCGAGGTGAAATTTAGAATTGGGTCCCTTTTTTACATCAAACCTAAATTTTGAACACTGATCTTGCATTAAATATAAAACATTTCAATTGTTTGTACAATCCTGGAACAAAAATTAAATAAAACAACATGACATACAAGCTTTGAACAAAAATAATAGAAGTTGCAGTCATTATGTCTAAAAATAGCTATGCATCCTACAAAGTCCATCTTGCTGTCCAATTTGAGCAACTCTATTATTCAAAGTCCTTCAAGCAACTATGTCCAAAAAACAGCTATGCATTCATGTTCCCTACAATTCAGTACTCCCAAAATTAAATGAAAGTGACTTCTTCTGGTATTTTTAGAAGCAAAATCATATTGATTTTTTTAACTTCAAGATTTTGCATCATATCCCTTTCAATACATAAGATTGCAAGCCACACCATTAAACTTCATGTGACATAAATGACCTCAGTAAGATTTTAATAATTATAATTTTTGGACTATTTATTAGTTTTGTCCCCTGAAACATATTTCTTTTGTTACTTTGCCCCCTAAAACTTAAATCCTCCCACTTTATCCCCCGAACTTTACACTCTCATCTACATCTTCAACTCCATCTATTATCTGGAGTTCTAAAGCTCTATTTTGAGTATTTTTATATGGTTGTAAATAGGATGTTCATAACTTCGAATTGAGTATAAGATTATTGATTTTGGTGGAGATTTGATGAGTCAAAAGTTAGGCCAAAGTTGAGATAAAAACTGGACAAATGGATGAAATTGAATTCGAGGGGGCAAAGTGGGAGAATTTACCCTTGTGATACAAAGTTCAGGGGGCAAAATGGAAAGATTTAACTTATAAGGGGCAAAGTAAAAAAAGAAGTATGTTTCAAGAGGCAAAACAATAAATAGCCTAATTTTTAAAAGCTTCTTTTTGCAGATGCAACAGTTACAGGTAATGTCAACAAAATTCTATAAGCAATTGATACATTTGAATAACAATCTGCAACTTTTATAAACTCTAGAATTGCAATGGCAGAGTGTATTTTAGTTGGTAAAGCCACTTGTAACAGTCTCAATTCACAAAACAAATAATTTGAATCAACATCACACAAGTCATCACGTTTGAGACCCAGATTATCACAATTATCATGATCTAATAAAATTAACTTTTTAGAATCACACAAAAATCCAAACATTTTTTCATTTGATCAAATAGGATCTGCAATGAAGAAATAGCAATATCCACAACAAGAAGAAAGTAGTCAACTATAAAAGTTTCTTCTATTGTTTGTGTTGCCTCACCATTGTCATTCTCATCAAATTATTTTTTTTCTAAAAATTTTACATTTTTTAGGAAATATAGGTTCAATTCTCATATCAGAGGTAATGCTTTTGGCAAAAATCATGGCGTTTATAAACTCATCCTCCCTGTACTTTTTAAATTACGAAATCAGCCCTTTCAATGGTTTAAGGGCAGTATCTATACATATAACTTTATTCTGCATTTTTTTGCTAACCATGTTAATGCTAAACAAAATACCATGCCAAATAGTCATACATATTAAAAAATCAAAACTTTTAAGATTACTCAATAAACTTTCAGTTTCACTCTTTGCCTTGACATTCGTCACTATATTCATGTAATTTCAACAAAGCTTTTCTTCTTTAGGGAGCTTGATACAATAGTAGGATAAATTAGATATATCTTTGGTTCATATATACCTAGTTAATACCTAATATCACATATACATGTCTTTCCCCTGTATACCGTTTGGCTTTCTCAACCGTTATGGACAATGGCTTTAAAGTTAAGTCATGTACTGGCAATTCCTCATTCTTGTAATAAAGTAGCTCATTTGCTTGCTTCATATGATTTGCATAGTAATTGTAGAGTTGTTTGGGTTCATGAAGCTCCTTTGTGGCTTTGGGATCAGTTAGTTCAAGATTTTGTTCCTCCCTTATAAGTTTCTAATGAAATTTCTCATTTAATAAAAAAAAATATATATATATAAGTCATGTACACTATCTTTAAGAATTTTCCACCTTTTAATGGGATTAGAAAACACCGAATATATGCGTTGAACAACTCCAAAAAACAAAAAAACAGCTTTAACACAATAGTGTGCTGTATTGAGACTACGACAAGCATATGTAAGAACTGAAACATAAATTCTGCAGCATACACAAATCAACAGATACAAGTATAACTCGACATGACTCTACTGATAAGCATATAATCGAAAACTATTAACTGCTAACCTGCTGAAGACATACTACTAGTAGTAGAATACCTCTAGTCAAGATGCTCAAGTCTTCTAACCAGCACAGCAATGAATGAACTCTCTCACTAATGGGCCAGAGCTATAAAGTTCAATTTTTTGTGTGATTAGGGACCTGTGCTTATATAGAGTACTCACAGAATCCTAGTTCCTCCCATAAAGGACTCTAGAATTCCAATCTCATATAACTCTTAAAAGACTTGCTTAATCAGTACCTCACAGAGTACACAAAATCTATTTATCTAAGCAATCCTAGTCCGATGCAGATCAGGAAATCTGACTGAAGTGGACTCTTACTGATGGTGTTCTCATAACAATCCTATTACTCGCTTCTCAAGTATTAGTGAGTTGTTTGACTCCAGATAGAACAATGTTTAGGTCCATATAATTCTTACAGCATAAGGCATATAGAATGCTTTAGGATTTATTTCAAGTAATCTGTTTTGTACCCCTTGGATATTTCCTTTCATATTAGACCCACTATCATAATCTTGTCCGTTCACATAATAAATATCTAGACCTAGAGTCTCAACTGCAGCTAGCAATTCATTAAACAGCCTCAATCCAATTGTATCGTCAACTTTTAAAAACTCTAAACAATATTTGTTAGACATGTCTACACACTGAATTATTAAAGCCCTCTAAAAATTATATTCTCTCACTTTGCCTCACAAACTTTATAATGACTACAATAATCAAGTTTTATTAATTTCATCCATTAGTCCAGTTTTTATCCCAATTTTGGCTCAACTTTTGACCCATCAAACTTTTACAAAATCAGCAATTTTATATTCATTTTGAAACTATACATCTTCTCTTTAAAACCATATAGAGATCACTCGAAACGGAACTCTAAAACTTCAAATAATAGATGAAGTTGAAAGTATAGATTAAAATGTAAAATTTCAAAGGCAAAGTGAGAAAAAAAAAATTTTCAAAGTGCAAATTAACAAATAAGCCTTGCAAGAATTATTATCTTTCCTCGGCAGAGTCAATTTCCACTGCAATAATAACCAGAAAATAATTACCATTCGGCAGAATTATTATTTCCATTGCAATAGCTATTTTACTCTGCCAAGGAAATTTTCTAAGACTCTGTACAAAGATGATCTTTATAGTGCAGCCAAGTATCATTTTTTAAGACAATTTTAGCAAAATAAAATTTTGCATTGGCTTTTTGTAAAAATTATAAAATTATAAAATAAAATTAATATCAAATATATTTAAATCATTTAAATTAAATATCCAAATATTGAACATTTTTGAATTGCAACAATATAATATTATTGAATATTGAATTTGCAGATACTTAAATTGCAGCAGAATAATGATTGGCTTGTGAGATTGCAACGACTATTTTCAATAACTAGTTTGTCGCACCCACGGACCGCACTAAAGCAGCTTGCAGTGCAAAGAACAACAAAAACAACCAATCAACTATTTGAACTATTTGGCCCTTGTTGTCAAAAGAAAAATCAATGTAGTAATATTTATTTGGTATATAATGATTGTTCTTCTCTTTCTTCCTTGATGCCTTGAGTTTGGTCCCTTATATAACTCTAATGTGAATCATCTTCGAATTTATTGAAAAGGCAGTTCCTCTTTATTCCTCTGAAACCTTGAAAAAGGTATAGGACAAAATTATGTTATTGATACCATCCATTCTTGGATCTGTTTCAAACTCAGGGTCGATATAAAAGAACACCTGCAAATGTAAGATGTTTCTAAGGGAATGATCTTGCTTCTAAAACAATTAATGACTTAAAGAACGCTACTTACAGGCATGTCAATCTGCTCCCCAGGAAGAAGGCGCTGCTCCTCAAAGCAAAAGCACTGTATTTTATTGAAGTATACTGCAGCCTAAAAGAAATATACATGAAGCAGTTAACAAGACTAAAATCAACAATTATTAGGATCCTATCATTCGAAAGTAAAATGCAGTGAAACTCAAGCAGGCTTTTAACTTATTATATTGAAAATTCAAACACAGATGTCTTTAATTTTCCATTTATTTTTTCAATTAAACTGCATGCCCCTGATATCTCCCAAAGTGAGCCACTCTACAGAATTTATCTCTGGATAATACAAAGCTTAATATTGGACTATTTAACTGTAATACAAAAATAGTAGGCATGATTTTGAACCGAAAATGTTAACATATGTTTAAGCTAGGCACTCCCTCAGTAGCATGGTCTATGGATACCACCTTTGCTATAATCTTATATAAACATGATCAAATGGATGGACTTTTAATCCTTTACTCACAAAGATTGGCTTTTCCTGGAAAACCCTCAATAAATCACCCTAGACCACATCCAAACAATCTTGGAAAACTGCCATTGAGAAACCATGTGGCTTAGGAGATTTCTCCCTAACACAAACAAGCACAACCTTTATAATTTCTTCCTAATGATTTCAAGAGCTATTTCTCCCAAAACCCTTGCCTTGTGATAAGTTCTCTTAATTTCAGGAGCTGTTTCTCATGATTAGTCATTTTCCATACTCAAATCTGCTTATCCTGGCAGTTGTTATGCATTATGATTCACTTGAAACCCCAACACTTAATAGGCATTGTTTCAAATGTTTCCCCGGGCTCGCATTGATTTCATTACAGTGTTTGCATTTTATTCCTTCATTATCCTTGGACACTATCTCAAGAAAACACGTCAATGTTATAAATTAAATGTGTAAGGCCAAGGGAAATGAAAATTTGCACATTACTGTTTATAGTTATCTCAATTCACTATTGCTTAACCTATTACAAATCTGTAGTTCATCTCATAATCATATTCCCATTTTCCCAACAGTCCATCTTGTGTTACCATCTGTACTTGGCTACAAGCTTATAAGTGGCACCAGGCCTCAAATATAGCAATTAGGATGGTTGTCTTCAAATAAGACCCTTAAAATATGGTGGAAAGAAAGAAAATCCTACAGCTCTTAACCGACCCTACTCAGTCCTTAAAAGGTAGTCAACCCCAGATGACCCAAAGATTTCTAACTTCCAGTCACACACACACACAGACACACACACAAAGAGGCTCAAGTTTGGGCTAGTACTACTTAGAATCCGACTAACATCTTCAAGATAGACTCACCTGATAACTAAAATCATTCCCTCAGAAACGACAAACACTGACCAGAACCCCTTTGTCATTTTTTTAATCATTGGAAATTGTTGCTTTCATATATTAACTTGCAAACATGAGACCACAAAAAACAAAAGAACAAAAATTAGAGTGGATATTACAGTCCAAATATCAGCATATCTTTTCAAAATAGTTAGCACAAAAGGCGCCATCTAAAGATAGTCACACTCCCTTAAACATTTTAGTCAAGAAGCTTAGAACATCAACCTCCAAACATAACCAACATTAAAGTAAAAATAAGTCAACAAATTATTTATAAAAGAGCCTAATAAGTGATAATCATGATTTTTTAAACCAAAATTAAAATAATACATTGCAACACTGTTCATCTTAAAGTCAAGAAATCCAATTGAAATCCACATGACAATACAGTAAGAGAAAGACTATCAAGCAGTACCTTCATAGGAGTAACATTATATGTAGAGACACCAACTATTGGAGTTGAACTTCGATTTTCAGCAGTATAAAAAGCAAGTGCACTTTCTCCAGGTTTGACCCTTACCTTTCAGAAATAAAGCAAGACTATTACATACATCACCAAATTGTAAAGAGAGCCTTGGCTTTAAAAAATCTGATAAGAACAATAATAATAATGCACCTAACTAAAAAACAAATACAGAGTACAAGGATGAACCTCTCTTTGTGTAGGAATAAACTTCCATTGCATTCCATCGGCCACATCAGCATTGAACTGCACCACAATCTCCCTACAGGAGGATATCATTTGTGCAGGAGGATATCATATGGAAAATGTGCAGATGGAAAACTAAAAACTGAGAACTTCATTTATTCTTAAGCATAGAATGACACATCTTGAAAGATAACATCCATCCAAAAATGAATCAACTAGTTAAAGTCTAATTTAAACCTAAAAATAGAATAATATGCTTTCCATAAGACAATAAATAGGAATGATAACAACAACAACAACAACAACAAACCAGGGTTTGCATAGAAGTTTTGAAATTGAGTGAAACTAGTGTATAATTAGGACAGGGGTAGTCACCTAGCAAACATCCATTTATGAATAACTTAGGTGCATTTCAAGAGAAAGGAACAGATCTATAACAAGAAAATCAGTCAACTAGAAAGAAGTATGTATATAAATATCTAATTATATATATACACATACATTCAATTAAACCAACAAAACAATGAAGTAAGCTACTATTAAAATCTACATTGCGCTCCACGCAATTGAGAAGACAAAAGTTAATGATAACTTTTAAAGGAACAAGAAGAGAATGGGCTCCATAATCCATTACTAGTGAAATAGATATATCACACCTTGAAGTGAAGAAGAAAAGACAACAGAGCAAAAAGATAAACGGATTTAAAAATTGCGAAAATATAAGTAGAGGACAAGCTCCATTACTTTACAAGCAGAAAGCAGACCTTGTAGTGACTGTGCCATCCTTAGAATGCCGAGCAATCTTCTGTTCAACACTCTACAAAAGACAAGACCCCAAGACCTTATTGTAATTGAACAAATTGAGAAAGAAGGAAATAAATATTAAACCCAAAGAAGCAAAAAATGACCAGACCTCACGGCGTTGGACAGTGCCCCCATAACCAGTAGCTTGGCAGAATCTTCGGTAAAGAGGAACAGCTGCATAACTGCTTGCTACCATTGCAAAAACTAACCCCGTAAGGTACAAAAGCGTCTTACGGGATTTCTGTTGTGTGGCAGCCTGAGAAGAATAGGGTCGCTGGATTCTCAACAGAGATTGAGAAGCAAGATGTTGAAGCTGACCACACTTGTCAAATGAGCCTAACTTGGAGCGCCACATACTATCATGGCTGAAATGTCTCTGATATGTACTGCTGCTACTACCCCCAATGAAATTATTATTGGGAATCAATCTGGAACATCAAAAACAAAGATTCAAATTTCATGCCAAAGACAGATGGAGTTTGACAAGTTTTCTTCTCTAACAACATTTTTTGGGCAAACAAAATACCTGGATTCAAGAGAGAAATGCTGTGAGTTCCTTAAGTAAGGCAAGAGGGGACGGGCTCTTTTACAAACCCTAGAACATGACATGTTTGAAAGAGCGGATTTTACATTCACTCCTACTGGCAGCAAACCAGAAAAATCTGGTCTTACACAAAGCCGAACCTGAAAGCCAAAGCCAAAACCATACCCAAACCGAACCTGTCGAAATGGGCAATCCAAGAACCGAAACCTAACCGACCCCAGGCAAAGAGAAAGAGACAGGATGGTGGTCAGATAGAGAAAGCACGGCGATAGGGGACGGAGAACGGCGACCGGAGAGGAAGATCGGGGAGAGAGAGAGAGAGAGAGAGAGAGAGAGAGAGGCGGTTGAGGAAGAGCAAGCGGTAGGAATGGCAACGGGCGGGTCGGGGCGTGGGTGATGAGATACCAACTGTTATGTGGATATTTTATTTAGAAAAATATTTGGGTCACCCCACTCTTTAAAATTATAATTTCGGTAATATTGACACATAATAAAAACCGTTCATATTTTAGATCACCTATTATAGATTATTTATTCAAAAAATTAACTCAATCAGAAATCATTTAATTATATAATTGTTGTCAATTAAATAGAAAAAATGAATGGTTTCGAATTAAAGAGTGATTTTTTTATTAAATCGTTGATTTTTTCTATTTAATTGACAACAATTCTATAACCATATGATTTCCGATTGAGTTATTTTCTGCATAGATGATCTATAATAAGTGATTTAAAATGTGAATGGTTTCGATTATGCGCCAACATTGTTGAAGTTATAATTTCAAGGGGTGGGGTGACCTTGAGGTCACCGCACGAGTGACCCAAAAATTGTTCTTTTATTTATGCAGTCAGAAATAATAGTTAATTAGAAAGAGGTCTAATTTTGAAAGATTATTCCGACTAAAATCATATAAAAATTTAAATTAATACTTAAATTTAATTTTTTAAATTGAGTTTGAGGTTTAAAAAATAGACCTTTTAAAATTCTAAGTCATATTATTTCTTAAATTTAAAATAATTAATATAAATTAATTTTAAAAATTATAAAAGATAATATATGTTTAGACATTTTTAATTAAAACACTTAAGATTATCTAGTTTTTATATTTTTTAATTTGAAATAATAAATGATAATATCCAATTATATTATATAATAAAAAAATACATTAACTCATAAAAAAATAATCTAACAAGTAAGAAATATATATATATATAGGTACATTTCAATTGTACCAATATTTAAGTTGATATATATATATATATATATTTGAGCTGCTTCATTTCTTGAGTTTTGAGGGTAAATCCATATCTTTTCACCTCATCCCCTTCTAGGATATAGAATGGGTTCAGTAGAGGCGTTATGTTAGGATTTAGTTCTGGGATTTTGGGTGGAGTCCAAAATCTTAGAGTTAAACTATAACATAAAAGCCGACAAACCAGAGCCGATTGTTTGGTTGGTACAATTGAAATATATTTACAAACTAGAGTCAATCATTCGTTTGATACAGTTAAATCCCACAATTAATTATAGGATAATATAATAATATTAGAATATATAATATAATATTATAACATTAAAGAATATATAATTAGGATAATATTATGATAATACTAGAATAATATTAAAATTTAAATATCATTAATTTTAGGATAATACTACACATTTTTTGAACTAAAAACATCAAGATAATATATTTGGACCTTAGTCAAAAATAAAAAAGCATTAAGGTATTAGTTTAAGAGAGGATAAAAAATTGGACCGGCCTACAAATCACCCTAAAAATAATTCACTCTAGGAGGTGATTCTAGAAGTTGAGGTTGCTATTGGTATTTTACTTGTGCTTTTGCTTGGACAGCTGTCCTTTAGCTAATATATGGACTGAGCTTTCATTGTAAGGTTTTTTATGAAAAGAATAGAAAGCTTTGTGGTCTGTGACCAGTAACCTTTTTCCTCTTTACTTTATTTCTTCTGCGTTGTTCTCTGCCTTGGTACCCATTAGTGGGTGCCACCCTCATCCCTTGCCCCTGACATTTTTTCTTCCCTGAATCTGTCCCAATTCCCCGAATAGTTAAATGAGGATTCCTTGCCCCCGAACCCTCTGGGGAGTGGCCCCCCCGAACCAGCCTAAATCCCCAATTCATACTCAGAATATCAAACAAATATCCAGTACTCAAATCACTTCTATTCAAGTAATCATCAATATGCAAACAACTCTAACATTTGGCAATAAAAATCCACATTAAGTAAGCTACAATCTGATCTAAGAGTTGAAAATAAAAGAGAAGAATCTCTCACGCATGGCTAACTGTTAGCATGTATATAATTAGCTTTAATTAGCTGTAATTAGCTGTGTAATAGTTGACTAGGTTATTCTTTCATTTCTTGCTTTCCTAGCCTAATTAGGAACTCTTGTAAATCTATGTAAACACTTCAATATGAGAAGAATAGAATAATTCAGTTCTCTAAATCTGCACTAACAAATAAAAAGCTTTGGAAAGAAAAAAAAAACCTGAATCTAACACATTGCACATCCAACCATCTGGATTTTTGGGATCAAATAGGCAAGGCAGCAACAACGGTGGACCTCTGAGTTTTTGGGTTTCTTGGTGGGATGATGGGCGAGAGGGCAGTGAGACAAAGAAAGGCGAAGTGGTGGCGAGAGGACAACCAGCGGTGAGACAGAGGGGCTGGTTTAGGCTTTTAGATCAAGAGTCGAGACTGAGAAAGAGTGAGAGTGAGATCGAGAATGAGATAGAATGAGAGACTGAAAGGCTGCTTTAGACTGAGTGAGATCGAGAACGTGAGCGTTGGTTCAATAACTATTAAATATTAGGGTTTTTTTTTCCTTTTTGGTCAGACATTACTAATGTAATAAAAACCAAAACCTAACTAAAACAATAGAAAATTACATTTAAATCAATAAATAAACCATTCTCTATATACTATAATGCAATCCACCCAGTCACTATTCACACTGTTCACTTTTCACTGTTCCTAAACTATTTACCTTGAAAAGATGATTTTGCCCCTGCATTCATTTATTTTGGTTGCTGGGCTTTGTTATTTGGTTAATTGTTGGGTCTTTTATTGACTGTTATATTTTCGCTCCTTGCCTTTCCCTTTTTTTACGCCCTTGCCATTGCTTTCTATTTCTTCTGTTTCTCCTCACAGCTTTTTTTTTTATCTGCACGCCAATTTATGAATTGGTGGTTGAAGGTGCCCTTTATGGTCACTCCCCTCTCTTGCCTTTTTCTCTTTCAAACACTTTCTCTTGTTATTCTTTTTGGAAAATGAATCATCTAAAACAAGTATGGATGGTGGCCAGTGTGGCTGTGGTGCAAGTCCCTACAAGGTAAGGGGTATAGATGGAAATCCGGCCTTATATCTTTCCAGTTAGACAGAAGGTGATCTTTCACCACCGGCGGGCTGCGACGGCGAGCTAAGCTGGGTTTCAAGGTGGAAGATCGAGAGAGATAAAATAAGGAGGAAGAGAGAGGTGATTGGGGAAGGAGGAGAGAGGAGACAAGAAAGAGGTCAAGGGAAGTTTGCAACTGTAAAGAGAAAAAGAAGGAGAAATTTGGGGAATAAGAAGACTTGAAGAGAGAACGGTAAGGGACAAAACAAAAAAGGAAGGAAAGAAAAAAAACAGAGAAAGACAGCCGCACGGGAAAAATGAAGGAAGGAAAGGAAAGGGAAAAAAGGAAAAAAACGAAAGGAAAATAAAAGGGTTTAGCTTTTTAGGGTTGATTGGGTTTTGGGGCCTTTGGGCAATTGGAAAGAGAAAAAAAATTGTTTGGGATTTGGTTTACCCATTTGTTTTTGGAGTTTCATTTAGTGTTGTTTTTAAATCCTAAACCCTAAAACTTATATAAAAAAAAAAAAGGCCAAATTACATTTCTAGTCCCTGTACTTTAACAAAGATTTTACTTTGGTCCCATTCTTTTAATTTTGAAAATTTTAATCCCGTACATTCATTACATTTGCAATTGGGTCTAAATCTAAAGCCAAATTACATTTTTAGTCCCTGTACTTTAACAGAGATTTTACTTTGGTCCCGTTCTTTTAATTTTGAAAATTTTAATCTCGTACATTCATTACATTTGCAATTGGGTCTAAATCATTAAATATATTTAAATTTTTGGTGAAATATGATAGAATATTAATATTTTGGACATTTTAAATAACGTATGAGTGGAACTTATTAACTTGGTGATTTTGCCAAATCACATTTGGACGTATGTATTTTTTTATTAATTATTTATATTTTTTATTTTCTTTCTTTCTTAATTATATTTTTTAATTTAAAATTATTTTTTTGCACCGTATTAATCATGAAATGTTTAAAATATTCATTCATATGTATTGTCATATTATATTATGTCTAAAAAATAAATGGAGTTAATGCTTTGGATTTAATTGCAAATGTGATGAAAGTACATGATTGAAATTTTTAAAATTGAAAGAACTGGACCAAAATCAAATCTTTGTTAAAATATGGGGACTAAAAATGTAATTTGGCCAAAAAATAATTAAAATACCCTAAAGGGCTTAAACCTTAATATCCCATACTATATGGTATAGATTATTAATTATATTATATAAAATATAGAATGTATAATATACAGGGACCATAGCGTTTAGTGTATATATTATATAATTTATGATTTAATATTGTAATACAAATAAATTTAAGGTGTTATTTATGTAATTATTAATATGTGTAGTATTTTTTTAACAGAATTTGTATTCATGGTGCATTATATATTCATTTTGTATTACATGAAATCTACAATATGGTTTGTTTTCTTCAATGTTTTTTATAAATATAGTAGATAATACGGTAAAAAAGCATATGGTAAAATTTTATTCAAAATTTTTACTGTTTAATAGCAATTTCTTTCATTTTTGTCTAAACTCTAGCAATTTTGATTTCCATTGAAATCAAAATTACACTCCTTGGTCTCAAATAACAAAATAGCTTTGTCATTACCACCTTCCATACAAAGGTTATTGAATACTTTAAAGTAGAGAATTTCGTAAATTGTATAGAAATTGTAGAGACGAAGGAGGAAACAAAATAGCAACTTTTTCTAAACCCGCTAATTACAAAAATTTTTTTCTAAACCCCCACCTATTTAAAAACTCTCCCGAAACCCCCTAAAATTTATAATGCCTATTTTACCCTTCTGACAAGCTCTGACATGGGCTGACCCGCTTTGACGCGAGCTTAGTGTAACTGTATTTTAATACAGTTACACTTTAATACAGGTACACTTCAATACAGTTATACTGTCACTGAAATTAAAACTGAATTTTAAAAAACAGTTACACTAAAATTGAATTTTAAAAGTACAATTATACTAAAAAATAACTACAAATAATTACATTATTATATTTTAACAAAAAAAAAACTTGCAGAACCATAAAAGTCCATAAAAGAATTAAAAAAAAATTACACATTGACTAAAAAAAGGGTTATAGATTCAACAAAAAACCAGCTACACCATCACTAAACAAACAGTTACATCTACACTAAATAAACAGTTACACCCAGTTACATGAAATTCAGCTAGGCTATCATGTCCGATTTCAAACTCTCACTCACTTCTTGAGGCTCGGAGCTTTAACCTCCACTAGGAAGTCGAGTTCGATCGCCTTTTCCTCATATGAATTTGCATGCAGATCAAGTCATCAAATCTTAACTAGAGCCAGAGAACCTGAACTGAATTAATTTAACAAACATAAGAACTCATATACAATTTAGTAGTGCTTGCAATAATATTCCACTGGTCCATAACGCAAGCTTTCCAAATGATCAATTTAAGCTCGCTCAAAACCAAACTGAATTGGTTCTTCTCTACAATTGCAACTCTTTGCTCAAAATCATCAACTTTCCACAAGAAAATCAGATTAAATAACAACATAAAATGAAAATTTTGAATAAAAATTTACGAAATATTAAAAAAGAAGAAGCAAAAAACAGAGTAATGAAGGAGAAACACCTACGACCATCCAAATCACCGCAAGTCCAAATCGAAGCCTCCCTCGCCGATCTTACTGATCTTGCTGTCGGTCTTTATCGTCATCGCCATCGTTGCCATTGTCTTTGATCTTCGTCGTGACGCCCAAGAGCAGCACCGCACTTATCCTCGTCGGAAACCTTGTCGCTTCATGTCTATCTTTGTTGCCATCTCAGATCGTCACCTCTGATCATCGCCTCCATGCCACCTCAGGTCGTCGATCTCTGGTGAGAGAGAGAGCACAGACAGAATAAGGAGAGAGAGAGAGAGAAACAGAGAGAGAGAGCACGCACAGATTAGGGAGAGTGAGAGTGAAATGAGATAAATGAAATTGAAAAACTAATTTTCAATAACCTAGTGTTATAATGAGAATTTTTTTAAAAAGGGGATGAAACCTAGCAGGGTATAAATTGACCAAGAGGTTTTGGGAGCGTTTAAATTTATAATTAGCGGTTTTTGAAGAGATTAGTTTAGGGTGGAAGTTTAAAGAGAATCCAGCTCGAAATTGGGGGTTTATAAACATTTACATGAAACAAAAACAATAAAGTTATGGTTTTTACATTTTATTCCTATAAGTATCCATATAATCACGAAGAGATATTGTCATGGCTGTAGCCATGGCAGCCTTAAGTTTATTTTCTTCTTTTTTCCTTTTTTTAATTTAAATGTGTACAATCATAACTTTCTTAAATGACCATTTAAATGTGTACAATCATAACATTCTCAAATGACCATAAAAAGTACAATCATAAATAAATTTTCTTAAAAAAAAGGCAGGAAAATAGAATTGGTGGTTGAGAGTAATACTACTCAAACAATAATCGACCTGCATTTGTAAATCAATAACTGTATGACAGTGTATAAAAACAATAAATCAATAACTGTGTGACAATGTGTGTCACAATCACTAAAAAAAATATTGTCACACGAAATACTAAAACATAAATAATGGGATCCAATCACTAATTTGTGGGAATTGGATGCAAACCACATCCAACTTGTGCAATTACCTCTGTTATTTATAACATTTATCCAATTTTCATACTAGCAAAATATCCCCCCTTAACTTTGCAACATATAATAGTAGGCCTACCGCCAAATAGGACTATCTCTACCTGGTTGATGCTTTATTTTTGGAACATCTTGTCCAACAGGTCAAAATGACCTATATACCATGACCATTTTAAATGGTTGTATTTCTCCCATCATTGGCTCCCAGATTTCTCCAAGCACCCTTCTACTAACAGCATGCTCATAATTCACACTTGCAAGGCACCCTCAACTGCCCTCCTCTCTTAAACTTCAATATCCTTTTTCAACCACATTATTTGGTTTCACACACCTTTTTGTTCAAGAAACCATAATCTACCAAAGAATTACCACTTTTTGTTCACGAAGTTTAAGAAACTTCTCAATAACAAAACTTATGAGATGAAATTAACTCAATTTTAGGGAATACACACCCAATGGTTATTATAAAACTAATGGTTAATGAACCATCTGAGAAACGCAAAAGAAGACAACTCTTAACAACACCTACAAAAGCAAAATCAATAATCAAGAAATGCATGTATCAATATAGCATTGGTTATCTTCAAAGTGTATTATAATATACAAAATTCTGATACTATTGTTACATACTACTTGGGTTAGTGTTTTAAAAAACGCGCTTCAGGCACGCCTCAATGCGCCTTCCGAGTGAGGCGAGACTAAATTGCTCTGAGGCGTACCAGGTTGTGCAGTTTGTCCCCAAATGCGAACACCTCGCGCGGGAGCGGTGACGAAGCAGACGCCTTTTGGGCTTTGATTTAAAATTGTCCCAGAGCCAAAATGATTTCGTTTTGGCTGGGGAACTTCAAAAAGCTTCTCTTCTCCGCGGTGTAGACATCTACTCGGCGGTAGAAAGCATAGTCATCATCTTGGCGGTAGAAACCTAGTATGTTAGGTTTTGATTCATGTGATTGTGCCTGCTTTGATTTCAATATGTTGGGTTTTGAAGCTTTTAGTTGTTTTATGGATAGAGATATCGAGAAGAAATCGAGAGAGAAGAGAGAAGAGGATAAGAGAGATAAAAGAGAGAAGCGAGCGCAGCGGCTAAACAAGAGAGACGATGATGCCGGAAGTCAGAAAAAAGTAAAACTTAAAATCTGATTGTTACTACCAGCTTGTTTGTTTATAAATAGAATTATTGGTGTTTTATTATCATCAAGTTATGGAGCCACAGTGGGTAAGACATTGCTATCTTTTTTACTGTCCTAGGTTCGATCCTCGCCTTTTAGACCAAAAACGCCCCGCCTCATGTTTTTGCCTTTGAAAACACAGACTTGAGTGTTTGATAAATAAAACAAATTGCAGCAAGAGCCCCTTATATAATTGATGTTCATAAACTTGATATTTATGTTCAGCAACCATAGACAAATAATTAAACCATCCAACATGATATTTAACATAAACAATAACTAAGGCAAAAAATTCAAATGAATTTGAACAGAAGGTACAGAAAGTAAGAACATCATCATCATCATCATCGTTGCTGGAAGTGGAGAAAAAGAGAGAGAGAATCCAAAGAGAGTGACGTTATACTGTGGATACTAACTCTGGTGTAACTATGGGAAATGATTAGGGCAAATTAAGTAGTTCATGTAACTTAAATTAGCTAACATAAAGCAATCAAGTTTATTCTTATTGACCATTATGTAATAGAAAGTTAAAACCTAATGATCATTGTGGTAAAAAAAAAAAATCTCAATATGACCATTTTAGTATTTAGAAATTATTTATTGATTTAAATGTAATTTTGTATTATTTTAATTAG
>QANT01008044.1:0-16323 GCA_003254885.1 Purshia tridentata | reverse complement strand
CTTCAAAAGGGTCGGAAATATAATCACAGAACCAAGAAGGAAAAGCACAAACAATGTCTTAAAGTCATAGAGATCCTTGACTGACTTGAGATCCCCAAGAGCAAGGCCAGCCTGAAAAACAAAGAAACAAATATCAGGGGCTATTACTAAAATGATAACGTTTCACAGAGAAGGACCTCTCATATACTGAACTTGCAAAACAAATTTCAGACATTCTTTTCTTCTTTTNTTTTTTTTTTTTCCCCCCCCCCCCCCCCCCCTCTCTCTCTCTCTCTCTGACAAGTTAACTTATTGAAAGAGGCTACTTAATGAAACAAAAAGAAAAACAAGAACACTCAGTAAGAAATTTATCTCAAATATATATGATCATGAGAAAAAGCACAACAAAACATAAAGTGTAGATCTTATAGTGATTCTAAGTAAAAATGAAACTATGTTGAATTTGTTAAACCTTCCAATCTGTCTCTCCATATTTTGCTCCCCTCTCATGTGGCCTCAATGGACCCATAAAAAATTTAAAAAAAAAAAATTTATTAATTACAGGGGAATTAGAACATTTAGAAACACTAGGTGAGGTACTTATCTGTCCCTTATATGCTAGTTTTATAAATCACGCATGTCTTTGGTAGAGAAATTTCTGAGAGAACCAAAGGTCCAGACCAATTTTTTTTAATTAATACTGGATTAGTATTTGAGAAAGAGTCTCTATAAAGAAGAGCATAATAATAAATTAGCAAATATATCAAAGCATCCATCCAATTCTAGACCCCTACTGGAAAATCCAAAAATAATGCTATTTTCCTCCATTACCAGGTAGTCTCTTAAAGTCCAAAACTTCCAAGAACATAACAAAACAATGAAGAAAATTTTATCTGCAACTAACATAAGCAGTGGGCCCTATGCCAAAAATAAAGCTATCTTCCTCCATTACCAAGTGGTCTCTTAAAGCCCAAAACCTCCAATAACATAGCAAAACAATGAAGCAAAATGTTCTCCGCAACTAATATAAGCAGTGGGATCAATTTAACTGTTTTCATTGTACAAACTGATTTTTCAGAAATTCTTGTGAGCACCAAATACAGACACCAGAAACAGTAATCGGCGTAGGAGACAATAAATGACCAGAATATAGTAATATGAGAAAGCTTAATCCAATTTAAAGACAATGAAATTATATCATTTAATGAGTTTAGTAGAGAGCACTTACTCTGACTGTAATGTAAGATGCTGGAATAAGACCAATAAACGTTGCCAAAAAGAATATATGAAACGGTATATCAACAATTGGAGATGCCAAGTTGATAAAAAGGTTTGGCAATGTTGGAGTTATCCTCAGAAAAAGCATGTAATTCAGCAGCTTTTCCCTACGCTTTGCTATCTGGATGTAGAAAAATTAAGGTCAAAGCAGCGGCAGAAGGATAGCAGTGTAAACAAAGTCAAAAAAGTATTAATAAATACCTCGGCCTGAAAAAATCTCAACTTTTCTGGCCACAACCAACTAACTAAAGGCCTGCCAATTAACTTAGACAAAAAGAAGCAGGATGATGCTCCAGCTGTAGCATTGAAGACAACTAAGAGAAGGCCTCTGACAACACCAAACAGAGCTCCAGCTAGCAATGACATAAAAATTGTTCCAGGAATCATAAAAGTCTGCATGAAGATGTAAGTAGAGCAGTAACCCAGAATAAATTGTGCCGGATAATCTTTTGCATATGTTGCAAGATGCTCTCTGGAGAAAATTATTAAGAAAAAAAATCAGAACATGACACTCAGGCAAAGAAAGTACTCAATGTTAAATGGGGACCAGTAAAACTAAGGCACTGAATAAAATAGACAGACAAAAGTTGATGTGATTCAAAAGCATAGACCAAATTGTATTCTTCTGCCTCAATCATGCATAATGTGCAAAAGCAAAAAAGTAATGTGGAACGTATGATTCATTTACTTTTGCATTGCCTAGTGGCTTCAAGGGTGTGGAAGCGGCTCTTTGGAATGAATGATTTGCCTTGTATTCCTCCAACAGTTGGAAATTGACCTTATGGGATTTGGTCTAAGTAAAAGAGCATGACGATTGCGGAGGTGTGTTGTGATAGTCATTCTTTAGGTTCAATGGATGGAGAGAAATACAGGGGTTTTCAAAGGAAAAAGAGGCTCTTTTTATTTTCTTAGTCGTTTTGATTGGGTTTCTATATGTTCCTAAAAGACAGTCTTACTCTATGGTTGATAGTTGAATGATAGTGTTGTTTCCTTTCATTTAATTTGAGGACATCCCATCATCCTATGTACTTCACCTTTTCTACTAATGAAAATTTTTTCTTATTAAGAAAGAAATAATAAAAATAAAAACACCTTGCACAAAACCACGATCCGCAGTACATGAATGAACTTTTATGACAGTGGGAGTTAGATTAAAGAGAAGTTCATGACAGACATCTCAGATCAAGTGTAAACTTTCTTTACATGCCAAGAAAGAAAAAATATCAGCCCGAGACCTATGTCATTTTATATAAAGCCAGCTACTAAAGCACACAACTGAAATTTGCCATATCCATTTATAACGTGTAACCATTGAAGTCTAAGATGCAACATTGCTCACTAAACAAAACTTCCAACTACATATGTGACTTCTTCTGAAATTATCTTTTAGTTTAAATACAAGCAGCCCACTGCCTACATAATCAAACTATTCCACAATTAAGGTATTAATCTAAGCAAAAATTCAATAACCCATTAACTACATAACAACATACATTATAAAAAAAAATGAACAAGAATTCCAGACTCGAATCAGAGACTACTTGATTGAATATGTGGAAATGGAAATTAGGAACGTACTTGAGCAAGCGAAGATCGGCAATGGTGCGTGGCAGCTTGAGTTTACCATACTCGGCGGCGGGCATGGTCAAATAGATGCAGAAGAGGCCGGTGGAGAAGAACAAAAAAACGCTGATCGCCGCGGCGAACTCCCAGCGCGAAAGGGGAAACCTTTCGAACTTGGGTTTCTTGCCGTTGGGCGAATCGTCTTCCTTGGCATTCTCCTCGTCCCTCAGCAACCTTCCCGCATCCACGGCCAGATTTCTCGGAGCCGCCATGTACGTATTGCACCAGCACCAACAGAGAGATGAGGGTCCAATTCAACAACAAGGCTCATTCATTGAGAGCTTAGCGTTGTGGCGCTGAAAAAGATGAGAGGTTTTGAATGCGATCCAATTCGAATTGCATATCGGTCAGACAGATCTGTGACTGACTACCATGTATGAATGAAAATTTGGGATTAAAATTTAGGGATTGAGTTTGGTTCTGGTTTTGTAGAATGAACCTGGATTTATTTTGAGGAGGAAAGCAGGTAGAAGATGGTAATGGACGGAGGTTGTGTAATGGAGTAGTGCAGGGTTAGGAAAGAGAGTGCCGCTGAGAAAGTGAATGGGCGGATGGATCTTTGTTTCTTGAACGTAACATTTGCTACGAACAGTGAATACACATTTATTTTTTGAAATGACAATTATACCCTCGATGAATGGATGAATAGTATGTATTAAGTGGACAAAAAAATAAAAATCGATATTACCATGAACCGAACGTAAGTTGTAAGTACACAATTTTTCGGTTAAAGAGGTACTCCACATCTCACATGAAGTTGAAGGAAATGCAAGTCAAGAGTGAGAAATAGGAAGTTCATATTTCTTTTTCTCCTATAAAAACAATCACTTCTATGATTCGTAAACATTACCATCTGCAAGAGAAATTCATATGCTTTCTTGTTAATCAGTGTGATTCCCAATTTGTATTTCATAAAAATTCTACAACGCCCAAAAAAAAAAATTAACTGAAACAGGTTCGAAAATAAAAAATTGGTTATTGATTTTCAGTTTCGCTCTCTCAAAAATTTAAGGCCGTGATTGCATGTAAAGGACTGCCCTTATTTTTGGGCTATTTTGGACTAAATGCCATGTTTCACTTTAACCATACATAATCGCAGAAGTTGATACAATTGCAATTGTTGGGTATTCTGAAAGTAAGAAAAGCAAATAAACTTTCATTTTTCCACAACTTCCTACTTACCACAACTCTAATGAAATTCCTATAACCGTGTGATTCTCAGTGTTCTAATTTCTAAAGCTCTGTCTTGCTGGCTTTTGTACTTTTCTTTGAAGCTGCTTTCTTCAGTCCCCTCCACCTTTGTCGTAACCAGTTGATGTCTGTTTCAAATCGCTCTTTTTACTTTCTTTTTCTCTCAAAACTTTCCCCTGTTTTTTTTTTTTCAATTAAATGCTGAAATAAACAATATGATTTCTTATGGAGATTAGACTGAAGTTTCGTAGTTACCAATTTCAAAGGAAACTTAAGTCTCCTCATCATCATCTTCTTCTTCATCAGCATCTTTGCCAACAAAATTTCGCATGTTCATCAATTCATCTCTTGGATACATTTTCAAGCCTGGTGCTCCTGGCATACGCTGAAGAACAGTGAAGCAGAATACAGCTCAAAATTCAGCAAAATACTAGTATAGTTATGGCATGTAGTTTTCCAGCACTGAAAGAACAATGACCTCCATAGATTTCAATATCTTTTCCATTTCAGCTTCTTTAGATGACTTGGACACGCAAAATTATCCAGGGTCCTATCCTAGAACACACAAGATATTTTCATGAGTATGAATTGTAATAGTCTTGCTTTCTGAGCAGGTTGGGCAAAAGGCCAATCCTATGTAACATAGAGATATTTTACCTCTATAACATGTGCGCAAGGCAGCACTCATGGATCTCCATTTCAACCTTATCGGAAATTTGTCTATGTAGGTAGCTGAAGTTATTTTAAGCATATTACACGATTTTATAGGTTGTGAAAATTCAGAATAATTTTCTACTGGCCGAACATAGTTAAGACAGGAGGGACAGTGGATGATCAGCATCTTTACTTTCCTCTAAAACTTGAATTGACATATCTATAAGATACAAAATCATGACGACAATAAAATTTACTTTGATGGAAAAGCATAGCGGTTGCAAAGGTTGACCCACATTTCAATAATCAACATGATCCCTTACAAATATATTATGCAAATAATGACTTGTACTTGAATATCAAATCAAGAAAGCAGTTACCCTATGTACTGGGGAAGGCTTGGTACTGCATGCTTTAGTAATGTCATTGCATACATAATTAACTAATGAGTCAATGTCAGGCTTGGATTTATATAGATATCCAGCAACATCAGTTTCAAACTACCCCAAAACCTGCAATGTCCCAGATTAGGATGAATTTTTATACTAGCATATTGCAGAGGATTGTATTAGATTAAGAAATCATTTGAACACTCTCAGACAATGAATATGAAAACGCAATGGAAAAAACAAATCAAAGAATTGAAATTCATTGACTTCAAAGATGAATGTTCAAGGAAACACAGTAACTGGACACAAAAGAAAGTAAAAAAGAAGATCCAAAACCTTACCTCCTTACAAGCTCGCTCTATTTTATTGCACATTCTGAATTGCATTGCCCTTCAGAATCTTGTTCCAGCAGCTGAAAAATAACAAATGGTGTAGCACGTCAGGACAATAAACAACAAAATGTACATACTATAGAAGTTTGTATAATTGCATTAAGACTTACAGAAATCACAGAGATACTAAGGTTTTCATTTGGTGGTCTTTTTAAAAAAAAAAAAAAATCGCCATTTTATGGAACAGCTTTCTGCTATACCACACAGTACTAGCAATCCATAATCTATCTAACGAAATAAAGTCTTTCCAATTTGGTCCATAAAGATCCAAAGAAAAAAATAACAAAACTCAAGGCAAAGAATTTGGAGCATTCATCAATCATCAAAATTATTACCTCCAACTTATCACCATGTTCAACTATGTCAATCATCGAAATCCAATCTGCTTCTGCCTTCTTCAAATTACCGACATTCTCCATAATCTCAATAATCTGATACTCGGAGATCTAGTACCAAAAACAAACACCCACAATCAAATTCAGCAAAACAAACAAAACCCATTAATCAACTCTACAAACATAAGCAAATTTCAGACTATATAAGAGAGCCCAAATGATAAGAATACCTTCTTGGGAGCGATCTCAGCTCACTTATTTTCAACTTTGTGGTGTAGCTGAGCTGTGAGCTTCTCACAGACTTGGCATTTGATGTACAGAAAGCCTTCATTTCTAGCAACAGTCACTGGTTTCTTTGCACACTCAGGTATTGGTAGACATGTTAAGACCAACAACACTGAAACTGCCACTAGAATTGGCTTCAGTTTTGCCATAACTCTCTCTCTCTCTCTCTCTCTCTCTCTCTACAAGACCAAAATATGTGGAGCTTCAGTTATTTTCTTCAAAAGCAAATCACCAGAAATCCTGACAGGAGCAAGTGCCACTCTTAAAATGATGAAACCGCTTGATGTCACGAACAATTATTTCCCGATTTGTTATGTCTGAGATGAGCTTCATAACATCATGGCAGTCTCCACATATGCGTAGATTTTTGAAAATCCGAATAGTTTTTACAGGATTGGTACTTATAAGGGCATAAGCAAGAGCCAACCTTTCACTGTGGTATTGGAGATGTTCCTTCTTTTCTTTTTCAGTAATATTATGAAGCACACCTTCTGTTTCCGGTTTATAACCTACTGAAATCAGCTTTTCTCCCAGTTCCTCCAATTTCAAATTGATTTCCCTGATTCTTGGATGTGAACCGTCTTGAGAGACAAAATTGTGGACTTGTCCATCAACCTCAACCCAGCTACAACCAGGTTCCTTTTTAATACCCTGACTGGACATTAATTTCCTGACCTTTCTGACATCATCCCACATACCTTTGACTGCAAAAATATTAGATAGCAATATATAAGTCGAATCCATCTCAGGTTTAAGCTCAAAAAGCTTTCCTGCAGCTGTTTCACCAAGTTCCACATTTCCATGCATTTTACAAGCCCCAAGAACAGTCTCCCAAATAATGGCATATGCTGTTAGGTTCATTTCCTCAATGAAGCTTTGAACCTCATCAAATTTTCCAGCCCTACCAAGAATATCAACCATACAAGCATAATGCTCAATTGTACGAGTGATCCTGAAAACTGTGTTCAGCGAGTCAAAGTGCTTTTTCCCTTCTTCGACTAAACCCAGGTGGCTGCATGCAGAAAGAACACCAATGAAGGTGATCTCATCTGGTTGGGTGCCTTCATCTAACATTGTCGAAAAGGCTTCAAGTGCCTTCTCTCCTTGCCCATACTGGGAGTATCCACATATCATGATGTTCCATGAGACTGTATCGCGTGAAACTAAGCTCTCAAAGATACCCTCGGCATCACCTATGCATCCACATTTTGCATACATATCAACAAGTGCACTACTAACAAACAAATCGCCCAAATGGCCAACCTTAATTGCCATTGAATGGAGCTGCCGCCCATTTTCCAGCATAGCTATACGGGAGCAAGCACTCAAACAGCCAGCAAGAGTGAACTCATTTGGCTTGACTCCTTCTTTTTGCATCTCACTGAAGCAAGCAACAGCTTTTTCCGCTTGATCTGTTTGCACATATCCAGTAATGATGACTGTCCAAGTGAAGAGTTCTCGATTACTTAATCTATTGAAAGCAATAACAGCATCTTCCAAGAACCTGCTTTTGGCATACATGTCAATGAGAGCTGTTCCAACAAATTCATTATCATCAAGGCAAGTTTTGACAATATGGGCATGTACTTGTTTTC
The DNA here is from genome assembly GCA_003254885.1 of Purshia tridentata. Taxonomy (NCBI): domain Eukaryota; kingdom Viridiplantae; phylum Streptophyta; class Magnoliopsida; order Rosales; family Rosaceae; genus Purshia; species Purshia tridentata. The sequence continues at coordinate 8,602 of QANT01008044.1, read as the reverse complement.
CAAGGCCTACATCCAAGAGGCTAGAACAAGACCTTAAAACACTAATGAATGAGTACATGTTGGGCTTGAAACCTTCAACAAGCATTTGGTGGAAGATTCTTGGCCCTAGATCACGGATTTCATGATTTTGAACTCCGGATAAAAGGGCATTCCATGAAACCAAGTCACGATCAGCCATTGCCTCAAAAACCCGAGCACCATCTTGGCCACATCCAATTTTCATATACATTGTGATTAGAGCATTACTGACTGAAATATCAGATTCACAACCATATTTCCATACAAAAGCATGGACACTTTCACCAAAATGTAGGTCTCCGAGATCAGTGGCAGCACTGATGACACTAGACAGGCTAAATTGATTTGGTGAGATTCCTGTGTTTATCATTGCACGAAAAAGCTGAGCCACTTCCTGAAATTTTCCTTGTTGATCAAGGCAAGTGATAATTGCACTCCAGGCCACCACATCAGGATCTTTAATCCTCGTGAATACTTTTACTGCATCAGTTGCCATCCCACACTTTGAATACATATCAACGAGACTACAACCCAGAAATTCATCTACCTCACACCCAATTTTGACTGTCAGAGAATGCACAATCTGACCTTCTCTCAAACTTCCCGATTTTGCACAACCTTTGAGGACAGTGGACAAGGTGAACTTGCTCAACCTCATTTCTGATTCCGTCATTCTGCAGAACAGTTTCAGAACTTGTTTCCCATCACCTTCCTGAGCATACCCATTAAGCAATGCATTCCATGATACAACATTCTGCACTGGCATACAAAATAACACTCTATCTGCAAGTTCCAGCTCACCACATTTTGCATAAAGATCAACAAGAGCAGACCCAACAAAAACATCCGAAAAGAACCCGCCTTTCACTGCTTCAGCATGCAACTGTTTCCCAAAACCTAAATCTAAACATAAAGAACATGCTTTCAAACCACTTGCCAATGCAAAGTCATTTGCTCTTGTACCATCTTTCTTCATCTCACAGAACAAGTTAACAGCATCAACACCAGAACCTTTAACAACAAACCCTTGAATTAAAGTGGTCCACGACACAACGTCACGGTCTGGCATCTCATCAAGCACTTTACGTGCGTACAGAGTGTCCCCACATTTTGCATAAACATTAACCAACGACACCCACAAATGTGAATCTGGGTCTATTCCATTCTTTATCACCTGCCCATGAATAGCCTTCCCCTCATTTAAAGACCCTTGTGAAACACAGGTACGAAGCATCCCAGAATAACGTATAAGCCTCTTTTTTCTATCCAAACCAAGAGGCCTGGTTTTCACAATGTTTCCTACTACTTCCTGATTACGCGAACTGCCATTATTTAATCTTACTCGATGAAGCTGAGTCATGGAGTTTGGGGTATGGTTGAGAGTCAAATCATTGATGGGATTCGATTCAACCGCGTTGAGAGCAGCACAAGACCAAGGAGTTTTTCGAACAGGGAGCAATAGGGACCTGTAACTGGGACTAAGCTTGTTATGTAATTGAACCGCCGAAGTGGATCTTTGGCAAATGGGCAGTAAGAGGCCTCTAAAAGCATGTGACATTCCTAGAGCGATTAAGTCGCATTCCATCGAACCAGTGTTTTAACCAAAACAATTCAAAAAAATGAGAATACGAGGACAGAGATGGAAAACCCGCTTTACCGCGTTAGGGCTTTAAAAAAATAAAAAATTAAAAAAAAAAAGGTACCACAAAATTTTATTTTTTTGGCCTGAAAATACCAAAAAAGATTGGGTGTTGTAAAAACTTGTGAAATTAAAAAGGGAAAATGAGAGAGAGCATAAGAGGAAGAATGGGAGAACGGAAGAGGTTCAAGTTTGTCTCATGTCTTCATAAGCATGCCTTTTTTTAGGCAAATAGAAACTTAGTACCCACAAAAATTTCGTGGCCTCTACTTCACATCTTTTCTATTTTGTGATTTCTAATACTAAGAAATTGCATAAGAGCAAGCCCAATGCAGAGGTTTAATTGCAAGTTATGGAACCTTTCGAGAAAAAATCTCTCTCCAACATACACGTGTAGCTTTTATTTTTAATATTGAACTCACCCATTGGGATACAACTTTTAAGTTCAACTCAAAACAAGCATTTGAGTTGCATGTTGTGCTATTTTAATTATAAACTTAAAATTGAATTGCAACCCATTGGGGTTGCTCTAAGAGACCCTTAGTGGAAGGCCACATAATTACTTTATTTACAACATTGGGTGATTTTTTACAAAGCTCAGTTGAAAAATATGGTTGATAACTCACAGCCTAGCCCCACACACTATAGTGTACTCCTAGTCGGATCAACTTTAATGAAATGCATGTGACACGGAACTACTAAGTGCTTGACAAATGTTATTGTCAAAAAATGGTCCAACAAATACCACTATGCAACAGTAGCTATTTGAAACTGTATAAAAATATATACACCTTATGACATGACCATTTCCAGATTCTACACTAAAATCCTAAATGATTCTACATGATCTTAATGAAAATCTTACAGAAAATTCAGCAGAACCTCTTTTCAAAATTGAACTAACCCAACTTATAACATCTAAGGAAAACACTTCTAACCATCAACAATCACCTATACCACAACCAAAGAATCTCAAACCCATAAAAATGCTAGACTTTTCAAAATTCTTCTCACTTTATTCAAATCTATTTAAATCAATGTAATACTTTAAAAATATTTTTGTTGTTTTTATCAAAGAACTAATTTGAACAAATTTGGATGAATATTTTATGGTTTAATTCCTTGAGTTGCACGAACAAGTAAATTTGTAATTTAGACATGCAAGCATGGGTTGACTGGCGCTCCTTGCCCAACTCGCCCATCCAAGTGCATCCCAGGAAGCATTATGGGCTTTTTATAACCAGATTATATATATAATATGGTCCATATATGGAGCCATATATATATATATGGCCTTGTGCACATTCTAGTTTGGATATGCTTCTTGTATGACTTTCTTTTTCTTTGTTTTCCCGGCCCCCAACCAAATGGTACATAATATGCGCATCAAATCATTGCATTGAAAAAACAACAATATTGTAGAGTTCAATATAAAAACTTCATATAACCTTGGAAGAAAAGTTAGACTATTTAACATTAACATTGCCCTTTTAGTACATATTTTCTTGGTTTCAAAACAAGTTTAAGCATGCAATCTTGCAATCTTTGAACAACTTCTAAACATCTGACCACAAGAAATTAAAGAAGAAAGAAAAAAAAAAAAAAAAAANAAAAAAAAAAAAAAAAAAAAAAAAAAAAAAAAAAAAGAAGCTTCTAAATATAGCTCTGACCATGTTTCGTCAAGACGTGGACGTACTATTATATATAATATTATGAATACATCAGTTTACACAAATACATATATATTTTATTTTATTATTATTATTATTATTATTTTTTCTCTGTTTCTTGGATCCAAGAACTTTGTTATACTGTCGATGATCTTCGATCTGTCACAAGTCAGGAAAGCATCCAAGAAGATGGTCATGGCTTTGGGTATCATAATTTTGGGGTATTGAAGGCAAATGCACTTGAAGTAAGCTGTCCAAGTTTCTCCAATCTATGTGGTGATGACTGCTACTGTTGCTTCTTTCTTCGTCATAGTCTTCAGTGCTTATAAAATTGTTGTTGTTGTTGTTGTTATGCTGCTGCTGCACACTTTCCTTGGTGGCCAAGCTTGTTGAAATAGTAGGGCTCTCAAGCTGAGGAAGTTCGACTAAGATTTGGTTGTTATGACCCATGTAAATATTATTACCATTGTGAGAACCGAGATCTTGCTCGAAACCGAAGGGTTGGTGGAAAGTTAGGGCTTGGTTATTAGGGTTGAGCAGAGGCGATTCGGTTGCGAAATCGGAAGAAGAAGGGAGAGCGCTGCTGCTGCTGCTGTTTTCTCTGACATAGTAAGCATGCTTCCATGCTTCAAAGCCTTGCCTGTGACTTGGACTTGGTTTCTTGAATGCTCGACATACAACCCATCCTTCTTCCTGCATGCATGCATGCATGCATGCGCGCATCACAAACAAGAATATTAATTAATTGGCTTGGTTATAAAATAATAATCAATATGTATATATAATTGAATTAGGCCTCGCAAAATTTGTTTATTTCAGAATAATTAACTGGCTTTTAATTTAGTGGTAATTCAATCTTTATATATATAATGGAGAATACTATCCACCTTCTCCATCCACATTCTGTTTTATTATTCTAATTTTACATCGTAAATTAATAATAAAAAATCGTTTGATTATGTAACTATGATAAAATAAACAGACAGTTTTGATGACAGTTTGATTCACCGTTAGTTTATTTATAATAATTATATGATTAAACGATTTTCGATTTAATTAATTTTTTGTAGAGATAATCTTCAAATAATTATCTAAAATATGAATAATTTGGATCGTGAAAATACATTTTGAAATATAAATAATAAAGGAGAAAGTGGGTGGAGAAGGTGGATAGCATTCCTCATCTACAATATCCCAAAAATCACAAATTCAATTCTCATTTCTAGATTAATAAAAGAAACTACTCGTTTTTAGCCTAGGCACACTAAATTATCACTTTATCCAGCACTTAGTAGAAAGGTTGCCAAGGAATTCGATGAATATATGTATTAGTTTGTCTTTTAAAACGTACACTAATTTAATTAATAAACCCAAAAGGACCTTTTTAAGAAAAGGCTACCTGGTTTAATTAATGCATGGATATGAAATACACTATCACTCGGAAGTCTAGAACATTGTTAAAATTCCATTCGGAGACAAACTCCTTTTTTAGTTATATAATATATGGTCTTTTATTCTTATAAGGTGTGCTGGTTGACTGGTTTCTCACTATTTTCAAAAGTTCCCAACTATTGCTTTTATATACTCTATCAATCCTCGACGTGTAGGTTTGTTTCCACCACTAAACATCCTGCCACATAATTAAAGAACAGCTAGTCCTAAAAAATAAATTTTTAGGATGTAGAGAATTATTATTTTTGTAATGTATAACATTCTCTTATGTGACATGTTCACATTGCTCCAGTACTAAAAAAACCTAGCTAACATGTGAAATTAGTCTTAAATTGGCATCTTGAACTTTGAGTACTAGAGTACACTAATTATTATTCTAAATTTTATTCATTAAAATGATATAGGCATGAATAGTCATTTAAATGAAACACTGCTACATTAGTTGGGATAATAGTTGTTGCCATTAAGACCAGAGTTCTAATTATCTCCATTCAAATGGATAAGATTCTTGACCTATCATCATCCTAACTATGATCAGTTTTATGTTGTAACAGTAACTTAATTCAACTCATATAACCATTGCCTAAATTTTAGATTCTAAATCCCTTAAAAATAGAGAGGTAAAAAACCTAACATTTATATCGAGAAATTGGATAAAAAAACGTAGAAATTTCACATATATATATAATTTCAATTGTTAAATAAATGGCAACTATATATATATATATATAGAGAGAGAGAGAGAGTGTGTGTGTGTGTGTGTGAGAGATTGAATTAATTAACTTGCCTGAGGAGGTGCATGTTCAGATGTTTGGAGTCGATATTCATGCATAATCCAGTCAGTTTTGTTGCCATTGGGAGCTCGTCCCTTGTAGAAAACAAGGGTCTTCCTCATTCCTATAATTCTGTTCTTTGAAAGCACTGCCTTGTCTCTTCCTGTTGCCTTCCAGAACCCAGCAGTTGTGGCTCTGTTTGTCCGAGTTCCGGTTGGGTACTTCTTGTCTTTGTGACTGAAGAAGTACCACTCGTTTTGTTCATAGTAACCTAGCTTGCATCTTTCTGTACATACATATATGCTGCACAATTAATACTTATATATATACTATATATGTAATAAAACTACCAAAAATAAGTATTTCCATTTTTATTTTTTCGAAAAACTAATTTGATCTTTATTTTGCAGTAATTCCATAATTTCCAGCAAGTTGTGGACCTTGTGGTTTGATAACATGGCTTGCTAAAAAAAGATAAACATTTACCAAAAATAAGTATTTCCATTTTTATTTTTTCGAGAAACTAATTGGATCTTTATTTTGCAGTAATTCCATAATTTCCAGCAAGTTGTGGACCTTGTGTTTTGATAACATGGCTTGCTAAAAAAAGATAAACATTTGACTAATTATGAGGTGCCTTTTTTGTTCCTAAATGTGGAGCACATGTGTACACTTTGGTTGGAAAATGTCAACTAAAGCTTAATATAAATATTGGATCTCTAGAATGAATATTAATTCAATTTTGTATCAAAGCCGACAACTGTAAGTTATCTTTATAACAAAAATTTTGGTGTGAAGGGAAATGTTGACGAGCTAATAGTAACAGAAAATAATTAAGTGCAGCTAGCTAGCTAGTAAATTAAGTTATTTCTTAAATTTCAAATTTTCATACGTGCCCTAAACCTAGTTTTGGGCCTATTATTAACTGTATGCAAAATGCTGATTATAAATAGTAAGAACATGAACCTTAATTAAGGTCCAGATATATTGTGCCACTTGAGGTTAAGTTTAAACTAAGAAATTAATTAACTAAGAGTTGGAATTTGAAATATGTACCTTGTATGTCCCATGGTTCAATTTTGTAGAGGTCAATGTCAATAATGACATCTAGATCAATTTGTAGTGAGTTGATCTTTCTTTTGAGGTAGTAACCCACAAGTTCTTCTTCTGTCGGGTGAAATCTAAAGCCTGGTGGAACACTACAAGATTCCATCTCCATTAAAAATATTCTCCTGAAATATATATATGAAACAAAAAACAAAAAAATGTAAGTGTGTATGAGAGATATTAATATAAATAGAGTGAAGGAAATTGCATCCTTAATAATTATGTTCTTGACTAACAAATTGGAGGAGAAAAATGACTCTGAAATTCATGTTTTAATTGGATGGCTGTACTTGTATGATAGTGGTCCCGCATGTGTGTTTGGGCATGACAAATGTGAAAATTTAATTGTGGAAATTAAAGTGGAACGTACCCATCACACAATTTATATGTAGCTAGCTAGGTTTAAGAGAAGATAATAATAAAGTATTTGCTTTTAGAAATGGTTTGCATGGACTTAGAGAAAGTATATTGAACACAAAAGTAAGAAGTACACTTGGCCGAAAAGCTTGACTTTGCTGGCACAAGCATGTTCTATTTCTTTGAGTGCAGTGCACTCCCTGCTCCTCTTGCTCGCTAGTGGTGGCCATGGCATGGAAAACATTTTCATACCCACCACGCTTCACATCTTATATATATTAATTTGTTTTCATTAGATTATTAATTATTCAACATTGTTATTAATTAAGGTTATTATATTAATTACTGCTCCCAATCTGTACATGAGTTGGAAGAGAAGATCGAGTGCTGCATTACTCCCACCGATCGATGACGTGAAGATCGATCGATCCAAAGTTTTGATGGCAAAATTAAATTAAGAAATGAATCATCCCAAATGTTTGTGCCGAAAAACACAAACAAATCAGAAACAAATATTGTGAATCTTGATACCAACATTGGATCGAATAGTTACAACCTAGCTAAGCTATAGCATGCATGTAAATATATATGTACAAGAAAAAAAACTCACAGGAAATTATATATATAAATGTGTTGGTGCTGTAGGTGTTCTTTGTATGCTGGCCACAGATCGAGAAAGAGAGAGAGAGAGAGAGAGAGAGAAGATGTAGATGAATGGTATATCGGGTGAAGGCTTATGTAAAAGAGAGAGAGCTTTATATATGCAAAAGATCGATGTAGGGGGGGTGGCTAAAGGCTAGTAATGAATATATTTGTTGTTACTCTAATAAATATATATATATATAGATGGTGATGATGATGGTGATGGTGATGGTGATGGTTTCTATAGATCGATATAGATGAAGAATTAGGAAGCTAGGTCGATATATATGGATGGAGTTGATATTGTGAAGATGAGTGAGTAGGGAAGAGAAAGGGTTTGTAAATTGCAATGGTATTGATTGCGCGTGGGGTGGCAGGCAGCAGCTGATGGCTGATGAGATCAAAGGTTTATTTGGACGGCGTGTCACAATGTTTTCACGCCACCCCCGCCCACCGCTATTTTGTGTCCTAAGATTTCCCTTTCTGCCTAGCTACCCTTCTTACATTTTTAACTTAATTTTATTTATAAAACCACTTACTCTCGATTCGCAATTTCGCATATATATATATCATTAAACATTAATCACAAATTTGCAATGTGTAATGTGTATATTTAAACAATAATATTATTTTGTCAGATACAGATAATACAGATAATACATGAATTTATTAATAGTTTGACAATATGTAATCAATTATTTTTTTTCTTAGTAGGACATCCAGAGCTATATAGTAGTNTAGTTTTTTTTTTTTTTTCTCACTTTTCATCTTACATACTTTTAAAAGGGTTTACTTAATATTTTAGGGTACAAAATTACCTATTGATCAATTTGTTCTTTGGTTAACTTTAGATTTTAACTTTTGAATTTGAGATTTGATATTTAAAATTTAGAATATTAAAGGATAATAATATACCCTAAATAATTCTATTGAGAATTAACTTA
>QANT01008042.1:0-16413 GCA_003254885.1 Purshia tridentata | reverse complement strand
CTCGAAATTTCCGTCGAAATTTCCGTCGAAACTTCCGTCGAAAATTTTCACAGAACCGAAATTTAACTCCTTGGTTGGTAGACAATAGACTTTAAAAAAAGTCGAGTACAAATAAAGTAAGACATTGCATTTTTTTTTTTTCCCAAAATCTATGACCTTTTCCCTTTTTTTTTTGGGAAATTTTAGCCATACCCAACAATTTTCTTTTGATACCAACATATATTTTAAACTTGAATGGACCATTTTATCCCTTAGTAAAATTACCAATAAGGACAATTATAACTTTTAAAAAATTAAATTTTCTTTCTATACCCAACTCCTTTATCAACCCTAATCTAACCATCCTCACTCATCCTCTTTCACACTCACACCCTCTCTCACACTCACATTAACATCAAATTAAACTCTAACATCAAAACAAGGGTTTTTAGGTAGATGAATGGTGAAATCGTACCCTATGAGCCTCCAAATATTGTATGCGTGCATTTTGTGTAATTTTTTTGCATTTTTCCATGTTTTAGACGTTTTAGAAATTTTTGGTTCGAGATGTGTTCGGTGAACCAGAATCGAACACAACTACAATGTTCGGTTGGAGCCGGCCAAACAAATGAGAAATGTTTGGTTGAAGCCGGCCGAACAAATGACAAATGTTCGGTTGATGCCAACCGAAGATTTGCGACGAACTCGGTAGACTAGAGCCGAATGACCTCCGACAACATAAATGAATCCAACCCAAAAATCCACAAAAAGCTCAAACCAATGGATAAAATTCATATAAAAACAACAAACTCATTATAAATTTAATTTGCCCAAAATAACAAATAAAAAACTTAAGGACTGAGATTGAGTGTTCTATTTAGTGGTGGTGAGGGAAATATGGTAGCTATTAGGTATGGTGTTGGATATGGGTGTAGTGTAAATGTTTGGGTTGAGAGAGAAATTTATTATTGTTGGGTATGTGTGTAAAATTGTGGATAAGGAGAGAAAATTAAAATAATGGGTTGTGTATTTATTAATAAGGGTAATGTGGTAATTGAGGTTGGATAAAATAAGAAAAAATTGATTTGAAAAAGGTGGGTGTTGGGTAAATTAAGAAATTGGGTAACAAAAGAAAATTGTTGGGTATAAANTATAAATAGAAATTCTTTTTTTTTTTTTCCAAAATGTATGAACTTTTTTATTTTTTTATTTTATTTTTGGAGTTGAAGACAAATATACACTGTGCGTCGTCACGCGTGTGACAGAAACAAAATGCAGGTGGCCAAGAAAAAACAGAAACAAAAATCCAGCTCAACAGTGAATATTGATGGAATTAGAGTAGAGCGTGTAGTGCAGTGAAGCCAAGATGTCAGATGGGAGGGTGGGGTCCACAAAGATATCTTAAACGGAGCGAAATGTTTGCTTCTAATCCACAATCGGATGACGTGAAAGCATGGCAAAGCCAATAATGGACGACTGTTTGTTGTATATAAGAGTCCGAGTCAACCCTGCCACCCACTCCCACACCACATCCCAACTCACTCACTCTTTGAGCTCTTTGTTGTTGTCCCTTGGAATTATCGGTCGAAAAGAAATTTAAAGAGATTTTCTTCTGGTTGCAGTTACTGAAAAGAAATTAAGGACGATAATATTTATTTCAGGTAATTTCTTTGTATAGTTTAGGAACCTAATTGCTATAATTAATCGATGAGAACTTTATATTTGAGCATTGTTGGAATCGATGCTGCTATTTCTGGGTATTCTGTTGTTGTCTTTCGAATTGGTCTTTTGTCATTCTCAAATTTAATGCTTGAATGCTTGAAGCTCTCCTTGGTCTCAATGATCTCTCTACCTCAATCCCTCCTTTGTATTAATTGAGAAAAATTTGTAAAACTCACGAATTTGCAGTTTTTACTCTCTTCCATCTCTTTCACCTATTAGTTTGAGTTATCACTGGAATCATTGTTTTTGTTTTTACTGAACAGAACATAACAGCTTTAACACTTACAACGGTCATCCTATAGTGACCAAAACGTGATGGCCACAAAGTATTTATGGGGTTTCTTTATTTAGCCGGAACTGATTACGTGGATGTGAATCTTCCTTTTCTGTTTAATTGATCAGAATGTAACTGATTCATCATCTCCATTGTCGATGCTTTATTAGGCTGTACCAATATTGGGTGTGGTCAGTGAGCAATGGGTTCTTGCAAGACCCCTTACTTTGTTCTTCAGCTATATGTCTTGGTTTTCTTTGTCTTTCAATGTTTTGCTGTTGGAGTTGATACAAACCAGACAGCACAGCTGCTTGTGGATGCTTCATTGGCACGCCCAATACCTGAAACACTGTTTGGAATTTTCTTTGAGGTTAGTTTCTTGGCTTGCAATACTTATGTTTGGCTTCATTTCCCACTGGTTTCTGCTTTTATTATTATTTTTTATCCGTCCAACTGATTCTTGTTACTTCTGTAACCTTTAACATGTTAGCTTTTACTGTAATTTTTATTTCCTTTTAACCTTTTCTTTTCTTTTCTTCTTTTTTGTATGGATATATTCTGGTTTATTGGGCAACAATGAAACCTCTATTGCTTAAATTTTGTGGAACAGGCCTGCAAACACTGTGACTATTTTAATTAAGTTTGTTCAGAATTATCAGCCTTCATTCTGTTATTATAACTAATGTTATTGTTGCTGATTACATCCTATTGATTGTGGATTATATGCATTCTCTGAAGTGCTTTTTTACTGCAGGAGATTAACCATGCTGGTGCTGGTGGACTGTGGGCTGAGCTTGTAAGCAACAGAGGTTACTTCCAAATTCTCTGAATTCTTCTAACACAAAATGTGAAACATGCATATGTGTGTGTGTGTGTGTGTGTGTGTGTGTGTGTGTGTGAAAATGTTCTCTGATCAGACACTTACACAAAATGTGAAACATGCATATGTGTGTGTGTGAAAATGTTCTCTGATCAGACACTCTGGCATATTATGCATATATATGTTTGTTTGTGTGTGTGTAAAATTGTTCTTTTTTCTGACAGTCTGGCATATCATGAAGTGGAGTCATGTCAAATGTGCACTACTTATTCACAATCTAGAAAAGTAACATGCCAGTCTTGCCAAATATTTGGCAAGAGAGCATTACACTATATATATATGTACACAGTCCTTCTCTGGGGTGGATGAGAGCCCAAATCTTATAGAAGAGCTTAGAAGCCATTGCTCTCTACTTTGCTTCGGCACTAGAATGAGCCATAACATCTTGTAATTACTCTTCTAAGTGACTAGGTTTCCACTCCACAAAAACACTTTTCCAGTTGTAGATTTTCGATCTATATGCCATCTTGCCCAAATTGGCATCTCTATACCCAAAAATCTCGGTGTTATTATTCCTTTTCATCAATATTCCTTGACCTGGAGTTCCCTTGAGATATCAAAGAATCTGATCAACAGCTTTCATTTGACATTTTATAGGAGCATGCATAACATGGCTGACAGAAGGACTGATGTCTGGATGTGTGATAGTAAGGTAAATAAGCTGTCCAACAAATCTTTGATAGCACCCAATGTTAGACAATAAATCTTCTTCCAAGCCAAGCTTATTGTTGCCGTCAATGGGATTACTAACAGGTCATGCACCAAGCTTCCCCGTTTCTTGCAGCAGATCACAACTTACTTCCTTTGATTTAGAAACAAACCTCTTTTTGAAGAAGCAACTTCCAATACAAAGGAAGTATTTTAAAACACCCAAATCTTTACTGGCAATTTTTATGAGGAAGAAACTTAAACAGCTTGATTTTGTCCATGCTACTCCCTGTGATAACGATGTCATCAACATAAATTAGGACAGCAGTAATTCCCGATGAATCTCTTTTAACAAATAAGGAAGAATCAGCGGCGCTTTGAAATCTCGAATCCAATAGAACAGAGCTTAGTTTTTGAATACCACGCTTTGGGATTGTTTAAGACCATAAAGAGCCTTATTCAATTTGCAGACCATACCTTCTTGTGATTCTTGAGGATCCTCCAAATCTTCCTTTAAGAAAGCATTCTTTACATTCATTTGAAACAAAAGCCAATTATTATTGACTGCAATGGATAAAAGAACTTGACCTGTGTTCATCTTTACACATACTGATTTTGTTTGAGGCTTAAAAATTTTCAATAACATCTTTATTACTCATCATATGAACTGGAGCTCCAGTGTCAACAACCCATTTAATTTTGGAGCAACAGATGCCAAAGCACTTAAAGAAGCATGAAGACTACCTGGTTCATATGCAGAAGAAGTGGGCATCAGATGACCTTGCACTTTTGGAAATCTGTTGAAGAAGTTGAGTGAGTTGCCCAATTAGAGCAGAAGAACTTGGAGATGGTTGATTTGATGAAATTTCAGTTGTAACTTAACTAGCTGCCTTTTGAAGAAAACTAGTTGTTTTTTTCCAGGCTTTGGCTTTAAATATAGATGAAGAATCCGGCACATTTCTTTAATATGTCCAGATTGACCACAATGATCACAGGTCACAACCATTCTTCGTCCCACAAATGGCTTTCTTTATCCCTTCTTTATGTCAATTACAAATGCTTGAGGTTCCGAGCTCCCTGTCTAAACTTTTGTTTCAGTGTTTTGACCCAATTAAAGCACAAAGCCCTATCAGCCAACTACCACAATTAAAAGCACTACACAATCACCCAAAGACTTTGCACATTCCAAGATATCAAATAAATGAAGGAAGGTATAGAGTTGTGAACAATTTTTCAACATCCTGAAACATTTTATTTATTGAATAACTCTTCATTAAGGTTCTTAGAATATTAAGGGCTTAAACGCTTTGTATTTGAGTTACTAAGTGTGCTACCTGCTTGTGGAAGTGGGTTTTGAGTACAAAATGAGAAAAATTGTCCATTTTGTATAACATTGTTTCTATCTTTTCCCAGCTCACTCTCTGCATTGAATACACACTACTGGATCCCCTCTTCAGCTCTTCTTTTTTTTCTTCGATTTGTTTTCCTTGTGTTCTTGTCAGTTTTAAGGGGTTTGAATGACCTTGTATTAATCTGTACAGGCTTAGAAAGACGTCTTCAAAATGTATAAAATGCAGAATGTAATTTATAGCTAAATGTCAAATATTACTCTTAGCTACCAACATCATTATATTTGACTGGGATGTATTAGAGCTGGGTTCTCAATAAATTTTCCCTACAGGTTTCGAAGCTGGCGGCCCTAACACTCCTTCCAACATTGATCCTTGGTCTATAATTGGGAACGAGTCATCTTTGATTGTGTCAACAGACCGCTCATCATGCTTTGACCGTAATAAGGTTGCACTAAGAATGGATGTGCTGTGCGACAGCCAAGGTGCCAACAGTTGCCCTGTTGGGGGTGTTGGAATTTATAACCCTGGGTTCTGGGGCATGGTATGCGCTTTTCAACACCTAATATATATGGGTTCAGTTTTGAAAATAGTTCTTTCTTTCCTCACTGAGTGCTTTTGTTCTGCCATTTTACAAGTTGAAGTCAAAATCTCTTGTCCATTGAGTGGGATATTTTTGGTCAATAATTTCTGACTTTTATTACTTACATATATGCATGCATGCACAGACACTCATTTATTTGCTTATGTATCTGCTACATTGTTTTTTCTGACTCGTTGGTTCTGGTCTTTTTACTTATATTTTATTCAGAACATTGAAAATGGGAAGACCTACAGTGTAGTTCTCTATGTTCGGTCATCTGGACCAATCAATGTATCTGTATCATTGACGGGCTCAGATGGGTTGCAGAAACTTTCTGCTGCTAATATTATGTGAGCATCTAGAGTTCTGCTGATATTTTGTAATCACAGTTCCTTATTACAACAATTGTATTCTACATTTAAGAGTCTGAGAGTAATTTTCATTGCTTTTGCAGAGCTTCTGGTTCAGAAGTTTCAAACTGGACAAAATTTGAGGTTCTGTTGGAAGCCAAAGGAACAAATCCTAATTCAAGACTGCAATTGACAACAACCACAAAGGGGGTTATATGGCTTGATCAAGTGTCAGTCATGCCCCTGGACACGTACAAGGTACCTTTTTTCTCTCCAAATTCATTCATTTTCATCAGATGAGATTTTGTAATTTTTTTTTCGATGAGAAACATGATTCCATTAGATGAGAATAAAGAAGAACAAAATACAATACCGTGGACAAGATGCCCACCAACTTAAAAGATCCTAGATAACAAACTCTAGGATATTATACAGACCAAACACTACAGATAACAAGAGCATAGTAAAACAGCCCTTACAATAGCATTAATGAAGCCCTAACACACAACAGCCTCCCAATTTGACAAAATTGTATGAAACAAGTAGTTCTTGAATGCTGGAGTGATTGACGCCCATAATGAAGCCCAAAAACGAACTCTCTCCCACAGATTATCCACCTCTTCTTTTTTTTCTTTTTTTTATAATGAATCTAACATAGGAAGTGGAATGTTTTGGAACTTTAAAACAAGAAATTTGGTTTAAGTTTGGTCATATCTGAAGTTGATCTGATGCCTTTCAACTTGTAACTTCTAAGGAGCTTTTAATATGCTTTAGTAAATGCATAACTTATTTATCTTCTGAAAAAAAGGCATACCTTATATATCTTTTCTCCTTATGAAATATTATTTTGGCCCAGGGACATGGATTTCGGAAGGACCTTGTTCATATGTTGGAAGATTTAAAACCTCAATTTATCAGATTTCCAGGTAAATGTAGAGTTATTTGTCTCAGACTTGACAGTTTCTAAACTTGAGCTTTTCACATATGAGTTTCACTTGAAAATATGTAAGATGATACTTGGAAGCAGGGGTGGAGCCACCTTTAGCCCAAGGGGGCATAACATATGTCATTTTTGAAGCAAAACATGATTTTTTGATGATATTTCGAGTTTTATCTCTCTTATAAGTTTCATATTGTTCTCTTTATAATGTGTGTGTATATATATATATATAATTCTCTTTTACATATATTTAAATTATAAAAGCTAAATAGTTATTTATGAGATAAAAATTGAGTTGCTTTTTGCAAGGTATGTCTAAGTCCAGGTCCTTCATTCTATATTCTCAACAAATAAAAACTGATTCGATTTACTCAAATGTATCCAATAAAGTTTTTTGTTACTGGATAAATGATCAACTCAATGAAGAAAATTGTTGAGACAAAAATGAACATAGTTGTCTTACTTGCGAAATTAGTTCTAATCATTCTAAGGGCGACTTTTTTTCTAAATATATATATATGTATAAAAAAAATATATATTGTATAAATTTATATATATATATATGTATGTATATATGTATGGAGCTTCTCTTATGCAGAAGCTCCCATGCAGAAGTTGTGCGGAAGCCCATCAAATCCACAGGATGGGAAAGTACAGCCGCTTGGCTATACTTTTTTTAATAGGCTTCCGCACAGCTTCCGCATAAGAAAAGCTTCCTCTATATATATATAATTATTTTTTCAATGCTGAATTTTCATATTGCCTAAGGTTTTTACCCAAAGTATGTTTCTGGCTCCACCACTGTCCATCATAAATATTAAATTTACACAAAATAAAGTCACAGCTGTCCATCATCATAAATATCTGATGGTTCATTGTCTTGTATATTTACCTGTGGTTACATGATCCGTAACCACACTTATCCATTATATCAACTGAATGTCATAAGGTATATGTTTTATTTTTTCAAGCCTCCTACAGAAATACACACTTCCCAGAAACTTTGTAAGCAAAATGAGCCAGATCTTAATAGAAAAAAATATCTTGTTTCTTCAGGAAGGCCTAAATCTTTATAAGACAAGCATAAAAAAATGCTTGCCATTCACCTTCTGTCAAATTTTTCTGCAGATAAGAAACTAGATCCACTGTTTTCTTTGAACATCTTTTCATTTTTGTTTATTGATATCATATAGTATTGAAATGTTTCTGTAAATAGAAAACTTATGTTCTAGTATGGTCAACACTGCGGAACTAGTCTTATCCATTGTTGTTTCCTCAGAATTCAAACTGATACAGTATACTTTCTATTTATGTTGCATTAGGTGGCTGTTTTGTTGAAGGTGAATGGTTAAGAAATGCATTCCGTTGGAAAGAAACAATTGGACCCTGGGAAGAGAGACCTGGACACTTCGGTGATGTTTGGAAGTACTGGACTGACGATGGACTTGGTTATTTTGAGTTTCTCCAAGTGGGTATCTTGTTCAATTCAGTTTCTCAGGAATGTTCGGACTTCTTAGTCATATTATGCTTAGGTATAGTACAACTTTTTTAATTTTTTAATTTTTTGGTTGCAGCTAGCAGAGGACCTTGATGCATTACCAATATGGGTGTTCAATAATGGTACTTCGATTTTACTAAAAACTTTGCTTTTCATTCTTCATAATTTATTTTGTAGACAAATCTTTGTCATTATTGACTGTTTCGATTTCTTAGGAATCAGTCACAATGATCAAGTTGATACTTCCAGTGTCTTGCCATTTGTACAGGTATGCCTGCAAGTCTAACTGGTACTAAATTGATTTAACATTAATTACTTTATAGTCTGAATTATATTAATGCAATAGACACATGTAATCCAATGGTCAAAATATGAGTTTAGGAGAACAAAGTTTAGTTTTTCATTGTTTTTTGTTTTTTATATTTTACTTGACTGCATTGTCTTCAAGTCAAGCTTCATTTCAGTGGAGATGGCTGTCAGTCAACAGTTTAAGCTAATAAATCTCAAATTTATGGGTTGCCTTCCAATCACTTTTTCTTGTTTATAGGAAGCTCTTGATGGTATTGAGTTTGCCAGAGGTAACCCTGATTCTAATTGGGGTTCTCTTCGTGCTGCAATGGGACACCCAGAGCCCTTTGACTTGAGATATGTTGCCATTGGGAATGAGGATTGTGGAAAAAAGAACTACCGAGGTTTGGATATTTTGTAGTTCATTCTTTTTGTTTCCTAATTTATTATTTAAGGAGATAGAACGGACTGATCTTCATATAGAAAAAAATGACCATCTGCATGCATAGCTTAATTGGTGCATACAAATCTTCTTAAAAATTAGTGCACTTTTCAACTTCATATACAAAATTTTAGGGATGAGGTTCTTTTTCCAAATAACCGTCCAACCAGTTCAGTTCGGTTTTTATTTTTAATTTTCTTTCATTTTTTCGGTTTCAGTTCATGTACCAAACCCACCCTACATAATTTAGTGTCAAAATAATAATAAACAAATGATTCAAATTTGCTTTTACTTCAGGCGATTAACTCTCATTAAGATCTTTGTTTTTGTATACTATAGCTTCACACTCTTCTGCCACAACCCTTTCTCTTAAGAAACTTGCGATTATTGATTCTTTGTTCATCAAATGATTATCTGTATCTACTTCATTGCCTTCTATGCCTTGAAAATTACATTTACACTTTCTACTGGACCTATAAAATTTTCTCAATGTTGCGAAGTCTTGTTTTCAATATAATAATGGTATCATTATTATAAGGTAAGTAAACTAGTAAAGGGAAGGAAGTGCCCAAAAATTCAGATTCTTGAAAACTCCTCTCTTCCAATCTATATGAAGTTTTCCCTCTCCACTTCCCCATCTCCCATAAGAGAGTTCTAAAAGGATGACTTCCACACTGATTTATAGTACGTCACTGTTACGAGCATTCAATCAATTGTATTGAGCCGTAGTTGCAGAATCTGATATTTCCTCCAAAATTATATGTCCACTGTTGTAAAATTCTTACTTGCGAAATTAATTTTTAATTATTTCTCATACTTGGGAGTTGAGTATGTTATACTTGGAACATCCAACCCAAATCTGATTGTCAATGTGTAAGAGAACTTGGATTTCTTGTAGTACAATGCAAGGCTTTACAATATATACCCAATGCAAGATTTTTATATTCTCACCTCATGTGTTTGGACTAAGCCAATTATGTGGATCAGTTATATTGGGTGATGTGGAGCATATGTGACCAAAATTGGGACTAACACATGAACTAATTACCTGGCTCTGGTACCATGTTAAAGTTGGAGCATCCAACCCAAAATTGATGGAAGATGGGTGAAGAAACCTTGGATTTTGTGTACAAAGGGATAGAATATCTATACTGGATGCGGGATTTCCATATTCTCAACATTACTTATGTTTTTCCTCTATTTCTTGACCAGGAAATTACCTAAAGTTCTTTAGTGCTATAAAACATGCCTATCCAGACATCAAAATAATTTCAAACTGCGACGGTTCTTCTCAACAGTTGGATCATCCAGCTGATTTGTATGATTTTCATGTAAATTCCATAACTCAACCACTTGTATGAAATTTGCTAATGGATTTCCTTTCCCCTTTCAATATGTGGGGCCATTGATTTGGAAACATGGAATGACATTTGTATTACGACTCTTACCCTATGATTTGTTTAGGTCTATACATCTGCCAACAACATGTTTTCTATGGCTCATGAGTTTGATCGTACACCACGTAATGGTCCCAAAGTATGGTGATGTGCCTTCTAATGATTTATTAGTTCTGCTCTGAATGATTAACTATTGATTTTCTTAGCATTCAATATGGTCTAGGCCTTTGTTAGCGAGTATGCTGTGACTGGAAAAGATGCTGGAACAGGAAGTTTTCTAGCTGCACTGGCTGAAGCCGGATTTCTCATTGGGCTGGAGAAAAACAGGTTTGCTGTTTCTTTTCAAGAATTAGGTTCCTGTAATATTTTCCAGAATGCATGCAAATGTGTGATATGCAAGAAAATATAATTTCTTCAAAGTTACAGCAGGTCAAATATGCATAATTTCTGACATCTAGAATGTGACAAGGCCCCCTCCTCCTCCCCACATATACACATAGAAAAAGAAGTGCATATCATTTCTTGGATTTCGGCATTGTCAAAATTCCATGTGCTGTTTTGACACATTTCCTAGTGTGACCAGCTGCACATAACTTTTCTTTGCATTTGAAACTTTTCGATATTCCTATCCCATAGCAATATTACAAATCATTATTGAAGATGATAACTTGATAAGTGATAGTACATGCTCCACGCATCTGGTGATAAAGAAAGGTGGTCTTGATTACAGAGTTTTCAGTGGCATGGATTATTGGATAAATTTAATGTTGGAGGATCCCTATAGTATAACGTAGTTTTATAACGCTCTGGCACTTAGAAATTCTATATGTGCTTTCTGGGATAGATCAGAATTTCTAGTGTTTGAAAAACAGTTCATAACGGAAATTAGGGAGCATTGTATTATTTGAGTTCACTATAGTTTTCATCAACCTTTTTGCTGGGAGAAAGCTTTAATATGATTGTGTGGATAATACCAATTAATTATTGGTTGTCTTGTTATCATATATACTTTAGCAGTTAGTTGCACACTGAACTAGAAGTTTGGTTAAATCACACTGCCCAGACATAACGTCATAGTATACGAAATAAGTGTGTGAAATTCAGTTGAGTGGAAAGCTATCAGAAAAATGTTAATTGAGAACCCCTGAACTGTACCAGGTGCAAAATTAGAATTTGTAGCTAGACTTTTGTATGGACTTTGAACAGATAACCACTGTGCTCATGTTGTAATTAAGTAGACATATTTTAAGAAAAAGCTTTTACTTAGATATCTATGGCTCATCTTTATGAATCCTCCATGGTTTCAGAAATGAATGATATATAACTTCTGAGACATGTCTTTCCGGGGCATGTTCAGAATTCTTGTCAAGAGAGGAAGGAAACAGTCCTGTCTCTCCAAGCATTTTGATTTGGAGTAAGAGTACGGATATTGGGTTATCCTGATCTAGGGTTTACCACACCAGGAATTATCCTAGTTATTCTCTATTGTTCCATTCCCCTTGTTTTGTTTTTTTATTTTTCTAACTGTATATGGGGATTCTTGGGTCATTAGCTTTATACCTAGTTCTGGCAAAAGCATTTTTATAGTTGTAAAAATGGGCAGCTACTGAAGCCTTTCACCTTCTTTTTTTTCCCTCTCTCTACTAAATGCAGTGACGTTGTTGAGATGGCAAGTTATGCACCACTCTTTGTGAATGCCAATGACAAGCGGTACTTCTGTCATCTCATTCTTTTTTTTCTATTATATTTTTTATTTTATTAAGTTTTCAAAAAGTTCTGTTTGGTTATTACTGAAAGTGAAAGTTTCTTTGTCTTCAAGGTGGAATCCAGATGCAATCGTCTTTAACTCCTCACAGCTGTATGGAACTCCTAGCTACTGGGTGCAGCATTTTTTTAACGAATCAAGTGGAGCAACTATTTTCAATGCAACAATTCATACAAATTCTTCTAGTTCACTTCTTGCCTCTGCAATTTCTTGGAAAAATTTAAAGGATGAGAAAAATTACCTAAGAATAAAGGTATATGGTTATGCTAGTATATAATTTGTTAGTTTTATGCTTTGTTATGCTTAATTGAGATTGTGTTCGGCCAACCTTTTCTGGTCCTAGTTGTAAATTGTTGATGTTTGATTAATATGCATTATTGGCCCATGCCCTAAAAGCTTAAGTTTTCAGGGTCTAGTGATTGTCTAATATGGTATAAAAGCTTCGGTTGGAAGAAGTCCTAAGTTCGAAACCTCCAATCCCCATTCCTCACTTCTTTGTTGGTTTTCCAGGTGCAGGGTGGAGCTGCACCTATATGTTTCTCTTCGTCTCCATGTGTACACTGGGGTTGCATGTAATGGAGGGTGTTAGCTTGGTATACATTATTGGCACATTTCCTGATAGCTTGAGTTTTTGGGATCCAATGGTTGTCCAATAGTTGATACTTTTTTGCCATCTAATACATAGTTGGAATGCCTAATACGGAAACAAGCCCATATTTTCACGTTGCTCTGGGATTAGTAGGTCTCTGTTACTTTTTAATGGCATACATTAGTGGCTAACACTAAATAGAAGCATGGTCCAAATATATTATTGAAGTGTCAGTTTAATGATAGTGCAGGTGTGTATTTTTACTGGCTATGCAGTTAGTTTATTGAAGACAGTAGATTATATTTGTAGAATGATTCTCTATGTTTCACTTATAAATGTTGTCCATTTGTTTTGTTTTTTAATTTCATTTGGGCCATAAATACTATCCATTCTTTTTCTTTCATTATGTCTGATTGGAGGGCTGTAGTGTTTTTTGTCTTGATAGTTTCTGCTCTCTGTAACTGTTGCATTAGCTGGTATACTTCTTTTCTTATGTTTTTTGATTTGTAGTTTGGTGGATATCTTATCCACTGTATTTAACCATTCTACAATAATAAAAGTATGTTTCCTATCAAACGGAAAAATAAAATCCTATCTATTTATTCATTATTTTCTGTTCAACTTTGGAATTCCTTACTTATCTAAAACAATCACGTGCATGTGCTTGTTTTTGCTTGTATTTTCATAATTTCTCTTAGCCTACATCCTCTCTGTTTCTGTGGTATCAATTTCTTGGTCTAGTATGGTGAATTTTCTCTGTAGTAAAGTTGCATTTGAATGTCAAAATCTTCGGTTTTTTCCTCTTTCCCTGAATTTGAATTATTGTGCTGTTTTTTCTGCACAGAAGCCTTTTCATTTTCAAATCCAGTGGCGAGCATGAAATGAAAGTTATGCATGTTAACCTGCAGTTTGAATAACAAGACCCTAGTGTGTATATTACATTTTAATATAAGTGAAAATTAACTATATTGAACATCCTTTGTTCATCACAAATAAAAAAATAAAAAATAAAAATCCTTTGGTTGAGGGCATGTCTGGCATCCAACAATCCAAGTATCCAACTTCTACAGGAAGTGAACTACGGTTTGTCTTTCCATCTCCTTCCCATTCTCAGTGAATGATTTGTGAAATCTTATATTTCTATGGTACAGTAATTTCTTTCATACAAATACATAATATTTGGTGGAGAAGTGCTGTTAACTTGTAGCTCTATTGTGCTTCTACCCCTCAGTAGATGGCCAATTTTGATAACAATCATATATTTGAGTCAATACCTAGTCAAACCTTGGGTAGAATTTCCCAATTCATGCTTCAAGTAGTATAATAAATCATCTTTAAAGCAGTCAGTGAGTTGAAATCCCAAATTCATGAGTTCATCATGAGCTTCTTTCGACTTTCATCACTTTCTACCAATATGGTCCCATATCCTATTCTATGACATTTTGTTACTTCATAATGATTATTTCTTTCTGCAGATTGTGAACTTTGGAAGCAACACAGTGAATCTCAAGATTTCTGTGGATGGGTTGGATCCAAATTCCATTAGTCTGTCTGGGGCGACCAAGACTGTGCTCAAATCTAAAAATCTGATGGATGAGAATTCCTTTAATGAGCCAACAAAGGTATCAGTTTATCAACTTGGTATCCTTAATATTTTCCTATTGATATGATTTTAACTCTCTGTGAATTTGTATATACCTGGAGATGCATGCGTTGTTTTGTTCCATGCTACTTTATATTCACTTTATTCAAATATGAAGGGCAAAATATAAAATAATAGTTGACCCTTATTGGCGTATCCTAAAGTTTTTGGGAATAATGATGAATTAACAAAGTTTAGAACGATATTAGAATAAGAGATCTTGAGTTCCAATCAATCTTTTTATTTAGGTAGGATTTCGTGCCTTGGGCCATAAGAACTTGGAGTCCATATCATGGTGAAGGTAAGGTAACACTGTGATTCTTGCTCAAAAAACAGATCGCACGTGTTCGAGTTATTGGCTCGTCGTCTCACATGAAGGGAAATATTAGGATTTTAAATAATAGTTGGTCCATATCCTAGAAGCCTTATTATTTAGGACCAATCTATAAACCGATGGCATTATCTACATATTAAGATGAGAAGTAACGTACAATTTAAGATATATCTTGTGCATGAAATCTTTCTCAACCTTATCACATTACTTGGCTTTTAATTAAATGCAGGTGACACCGTACCAGAGTACTCTTGAGAAGGCTGGTGAGGAAATGGGCGTTGTACTCTCTCCTCATTCTTTCACTTCAATTGATTTTTTAATGGAATCAAGTGCTATCAGGACTGCTGGAGCTGGTTCTTCCTCTATATCCTCTCTGTAAAGACTATAAAAATATCAGATGTAACAAAATGAAATAATCCTAATAAAATGTTCGTGCTACTTGGCCAAAACAATGCTAGAAGAAACCAAAAAAAAGGGGGTTTATATGTAAATGGTTGTTACAGGCTACAGCTGGCTTGTAAATTTACATGTAAATGGTCTTCGTGGTGAGAACTAATAGGTCACTACTAACACGAACAAATCACAATTTTATTCTGAATGAAGTAAGGAATAAAGGCACCTTTTACAGACTCATCGCCCTCTCTCAAGTACATCCCTCATCTAATCAGCAAGCTAGCACAAGCGTTCCCTCGCTCAACCATCAACTCATACCTGTACAGGGTGCTCGATCTTGGACTCTCCCAAGGCAGCAAGAGATGCAATACATATGAAATGAAGCACAAATATGTGGGTGTGTGCGTGATACAAATGCGACCGTATGAAATACCCTCACTAGAAAACGTTTAACATGAATTTCCAAGAGTGAGATGGTTCAATTGACCAGAAGATATGCAAGTGTAGATAGATATGAAAAAACTCAAGCTCAATGCATATTCAAAAGATAACAATGTAATAAAACAAGAAGATAGACAGAGCTACAACTCGAGAGAAGTTAGTCTACCAATGGCAATCGCTTAATTCAATGTCAGTGCATATAAAACGATTTTGCGAAAGTTAAGTTTTAGACATCTTGTGTTTAAATTAATACTCAGATTTAGTCTATTAATTAATCATGCTATCAAATTATTACCATACTTGAATTTGATAGGCAGTACGACACTATCAAGGATCATATCGAAGAATGGCTGGTTAATATGGACGTTGGCATATTGGGAAGCAACTAAAGATGGTTACACACACCAAAATCATTTAACACGTGTAGCTTGCCGAACTAAGGCTTAGTTTGGTATTATTGTGAACTAAAGGCGCTGTGAAGTAAAACAGCTGTGAAGTAAAGTCAGTTGTAAAATAAAACAATTGAGTATTTGATAAACTATGATAAGTAATATATCTATGAACTTGGGAAAATTAAATTCCCCATATAGAAACCACATAAAATAATAGACATATGTGACGCCCTATAATTTTTTCATAATTTCTAGTATTTATTTTGGTTTATTAGTAGTTTTAGACTTTATTTCATTAGAAAATAGAATTTATTGTTTCGGTTTCTCAACAATTTTCCTAAAAAGTCGAAGCTGAACAATTAACTGGAAACCACCGTTAGAAAGTACTCGATGTCACGACCTTAAGAGAAATTAGGATTGGTCCAGTGGAGAAACTGTTTCGAATCATGAATTTTTTGAAGATTATTAAAGAATTTTTAGAAAATAAGAAAATAAGTAAACAAGCTC